>JAOUQV010000014.1:6774960-6785222 GCA_028565295.1 Aspidoras spilotus | reverse complement strand
CAAAGAGGAGATATATAGATGTGGTCAATGTAGACATGCAGGTAGTTGGGGTGAAAGCAGAAGATGCAGGGGACAGAATGAGGTAGAAAAGGTTGACAAGCTGTGGCAACCCCTGATAAAAGGGAGAGGCAGAAAGAAGAAAAAGAAATGCGTTAGAGATGCGGTACGCTGCAGTCGGTTAGTCTGACTCAGTCACTTATTATAGAGCAGCGTAAAGTCGTGCGTGGAGATATTTCAGGTACAAAAAGCCAAGATATAGTTTGTGATATTGGTGAAAAAAATTAAATAAGTTGTGGAAACAACAAACCTTGTGAAACACTCTAAGTTAAATCAGAAAACAAAGTACAACTCAGTTATTTTGAGGCGGTGTCCTGTATTGCAGACAGGAATATTCCGGTACAGAGAGCGAACATGTGGAGTTGAGCACTGTTTGTGTTGGACTTGTTCAAACCATTAAATATGGTTACGAATTTAACACATGCCTCAGCATATAGCTTTAAATGTATAGTTTGTATTTATTATATGATTGGGATGGGACAAGATTATTTTCCGTGGGAGTGGGATAGGACAGGAACAAAAATCCAATCCCGTGTCACCCTCTACTGCAAATTTGCTGGATAGTAACTATGGCAGCTAAAGTGGATGATTAGACTGCCTGAGTCACACGTAGGGAAGCTTGTAGAAAACCCACCTTGCTATATGATACTTTTAGTGGCTGTTTATTATTTCGCTATACTTTAACTAGAAACTAAGTACATAATTAAGTACCCATATTTTTAGCAATAAATAATCTAATTTTGGCAAAATTACTAGCTAACAAATAAAGAAATAATTATATTCAACATGATATTTAAGCAGTAAATTCCTTATTTCAGTGTTGAAAGCGTATTTGTTAGAAAGTGTGAGATATGCTGTAGGATTCCTGTGCTGTAGCAAACCATTGCCATCTTAGCTTTTGTTTGTTTTTTTCAAACACCAAATCAAACTTAAGCAGGGAGAATTGGCTCTGAAATGTGGCTCATTTCAGGTACAGAATCTTCCCTGAAGGTTCTATCACCCAGGGCAGTGATTGCAAAACATCACTTCTGCTTAGCTGAATTCTTAATGTTACAGAAGAGTGACATCTAACGTTATATGCAGACTGATTATGTAAGAAGGCCTCTGCAACAGACATTCATTGCACATATAGGCTGCCAATAAAAATAAAGTTTGCTAGATTACAGTTCACTTTGTTCTATGCTTTGATCACATAGGGGAGAGCAACTGTCAGTCAGAAAGATGACAGCAACAAATATGGCTAACCAAATAGATCAGTGTGTGTCAGAGTGTATTTGTATGAGGCTTTGTACCTTGGTGTATCATCCCTCTAAACCACCGAAAACAGGGAAAAAGACATTCAGATTATAAGCACATTGACACTGTGTCTGTTCCCCAAAAATCCAACAGTAAAATAAATTTTTCTCAGTACACTTATAAACATAAAATTAACTGGTACTGAAAACACAGGCAGCACCTTCAGTCTGAGGCGAGGTCTGTTAAATATTTAAAAAACACTCATTATTAATTAAACTGATTTGAATAAAGATTTAAATATACTGTGTATCTGTATAACAGAAAGCCAAATTAAACAAAATGAACACTTAGCATTAAACGAAGCCAGCAATCCTGAATACAGCTATATAAATCAACCTTGTTTAACTGGTAGAGGGGCAGAGTGGGGGTAGTTTAAAATGAAAATGTAAGTGTCACGCAAATGCTAGGACATAAATCCTCTCTCTTTATAGATGTTTATGTTAATATAACATGTGCAGCAGAAAACAACTCAATTCAGTCTAGGACAATATTGAGAATTTCTTGTTTCCAGACTTCATCTCTAATTTAATAATTTCTCTCTATAATGTCATATTTCTTGGGGACTTTAATATCCACTTCAATAATCCACTTGACTCTCTTAGAACAGAATTTGTATCTATTTTAGATTCTGTATAAGTTCATCAGAATATTACAGGACCAACCCATAAAGGTGGTCACATAATAGATTTAATATTAACATGTGTATTAAATATTTAATATATAGTTTTATTCCCACAGTGAGACGCTAACTTAGACCATTACTGATTCACGAATATGAATAAACTTCTGGATTTACCTTTGTCTCACTGTCTGACCCTAAACTGCCCAATTAGGCAACATAATTCTAAGAGCCTACATTTCATAGCATTAATTTCCCATGACCTTCAACCCCTCAGATGGATTGCATTAAGAACCGACATTCCACAAGAGATCTTACCACATGTACTCATAAGCACTTCAAAAAACATTTGTAAGTGAACACATTTTGTTGCTCCATCTACAAGTGCAACTGAAGTTGTACATGGAGCAAGAATGGGAAATAATTCTACCTATAAAGCTTCAACAATTACTGTTGTCACTTCCCAATGCTTATTGGATGTTGTTAAAATGAAAGGTTATGTAACACAGTGGTAAACATTCCGCTGTCCCAAATCTTTTGGACCCGAGTGGAGGCATCAAATTCAAAATGAATAAATATTTGCAAAAAAAGAATGTTTAAATGTTTGAACATTAAATATCTTGATTTTGTATTCAATTAAATATGGGTTGAAAATGATTTGCAAATCATTGTATTCTGTTTTTATTTATGTTTTATACAACATCCCAACTTTATTGGAACTGGGGTTGTAATTCTATAAAAGGTCTCGTTGCTATAAATAATAATGATTATAATTTAGAAAGCTTCAATTCTGTTAATGAGTCAGAATTAATTACAATTTCCAATTTTAATTTTCCAAAATAAAAATCATCAACCAGTGTACTAGAAACCCTATCCACGTTGTTTTGAAAATATATTCTACCAAGAACAATTGACCCTACTAAAAATAATTAACTCTTCATTTGTTCAATTAAATTAAATTAATTTTATTTTATTTATCTAAAACATAATTCTATAACTAGCAATAATAATATAACAATATATACATAATATATATAACATACAAAACATACATCTTATACATAATTCTATAACTAACAATAATAATAAAACAATAATATATAACAATAATATATAATATATACATAACATACCTATAATAGATTATCTATATTTATAAATTACCTATAATTTATCACTTGTTTTGTACCTAAATCCAATTATTAATGCAGTGATTAAAATTCTGATTAAAAAAACTTGACCTAGACACCAGCCAAGATTTTAATTATATGCCTTTCTGAATTTTTTATTCGTAACAAAGGCATGGACCAATGCTGCCTGAGGTGAAAGCATGAAATGTTGCTCAGGTGGAAGTAAGCAGACATTGCGATAGAGTGGATTTAGGGCTGAAGATATAGGAGAGGTTTGAATGTAACACCAAGGTTCCGAGCAAAAGCAGCAGGAAGGTTCAGAAGAACAGTGTAAGAGAAAGTGGACAGTGCAGCCTTAGTGCCAATGCGTGAAAGCTTTATCAGTATTTAACTGAAGATAGTTTGCCCACAGCCACTTGTTAAATTCTTGAAGACACCTAGTGAGGGCGATGGGTGGAAAGGGATCAGAGGGCCTGAGGCTGAGGTAGATCTGCATATCGTCTGCGTAGCGACATTTCAACAAGTTAACGCAGAATTATTGTAATGTGTTGTATGGATGCTCTATACACAATCTTCAGTTAGAGCAAAATGCTGCAGCCAGAGTACTTACTAGAACTAAAAGATATGATCGCATAACTTCTGTCTTAACTACACTTCATTGGCTTCAAATTAAATTTCTCAACTCCTACAACTCATGTATAAAGCTTTAAATTGTCTCATTTCATAGCAATATTTCATATTAATCATGATAAACATGATCAACAATGTCTATTGCATTCAAAAATTTAAGGCTGCTTTCAAATTCCTAAAATAATAAAAGTTAAACCAGTGGCAGAGCTCTCTTTTACAAAGCTCCCAGTTGTGGAACAGTCTTCCAATTAATGTTTTGGTCTCAGACACAGTCTCACTGTTTAAGTCCAAACTCAGGCGGCACGGTGGTGCATTGGATAGTGCTGTGGCCTCACAGCAAGAGAACCCGGGTTTGATCCCCGGTTGGGGCGACCTGGGAATTTCTGTGTGGAGTTTGCATGTTCTCCCCGTGTTCGTGTGGGTTTTCTCCGGGTGCTCCGGTTTCCTCCCACAGTTCAAAGACATGCATGCTAGGTAAATTGGAAATGCTAAATTGTCACTAACTTGTGTATTGATATGTGACTTTGTGTATGATATGAGACTTGTTTATGAGTATGACTGTGTTCTTGTCATTAGAATAGACGCTGCTGAGGATGACGTTAAACAATATAAATACATAAATTTAAGTCCAAACTCAAGACATTACTGTTTAGTCATGAATTTTTATGAATTCAGTTCCTCTTAGGTAAAGGTGCAGATCTGGTGGTGCAGAATGGGTAAAAAATAAAATAAATATTTTTTTATGCTGTAGTATTCAATTTTAACCTAGTTTTGTTCTCTAGTTCTCTTTATAAGGATGGGTCTGTGCAAATCTAGTGAGATTTACGCTATTTCCTTTCTACTACCATCAAAACACCTATTGAGCAAATATCTTTTGGAACAATTGTGTCCCTCACTCGAGTAATGTTATACACTAGGCACTACTATTATAAATGACCACTGTGACTGTTCTTGTGGTGGTGCCCTATTTACTTCTCATACAAATTATTTTTTGTTTATTATTTTAGTCCGACATTTGTAGAATACGATCTTTCTAGTTATGTGAATTAAAAGGAGCTCTGTGTGGCTACACAATGACAAGTATACAGTATGTTTGTGCCGTCCTGGGTAAAGACAATCTACTGTATCTATATCTGAACTGCTGTCCAGACACTCCAAATTTCCCACAAGACATCTCTCAATGATCTAGAATTAAACCTGCTTAACAAAGACAATAAAGTATTCCATCTTCTTGTGAAATAGACTGTATTATTTCCTTGGGTTATGACTTTATTTTTAGTAGAAGCCTTCATTTTGTTTTCATATTTCAGAAATCTAACAGCCTTCATTGTTCCATCGGCAATGCCATGCACCTCCAGCATTTCACTTGCATACTCCCTCCCATAGCTCAAGAGACAATTGATTAATGGCTGTCATTTGACCCGTTATGCCAACAGTCTGCCAAAAAGTCTAGATTAAGTGCCAATGTCTAGGCTGACAGCAGCCCCTGCTGCTAATTTCACATGATATATGGGGGTAATAGAGTTATAAAACCTAGTCTGTAAGAGAGGAGCGCTGGGGGCATTTTGTACTATCCGATAGACACATTCTTATATATTTTACTGTATAACTGACATCTCAGACAAAGGTAACGTAACATGCATGTTTGTTTGCATGTACGCTTGTTTAAGGCTTGGTAATATCTTGGTCTATGAATTTTCATTCTAAATTGTCATGCATGAACGATCGCAAATAGGGAATAAGCTAGAGTTTACATCTACATTGGACTATCCTGGAAAGCCAGGAAAATAAGGGGAAAATAATCCTGCAGCTAGATATCCTTATTCTGTAGAAAACCAACAAACCAACAGGGCTATACAAATAAATTATATTTGTGTATATATAACTATAAAAAAGTATGTCTATTCATTTGTCTGTGAGATTTGCCACAGAATATGAGTAATTGGAATCAAGGAATATGGCTATAGTGTGCGTATGGTATTCTGCCAGTGTGTGTGCGTGCATGCATGTGTCACAATTCTGCCTCAACTATAAACTTAATTTATGTTATTTTTATTTTAATCTAGTAATCAGCATCGTTGAGATGGCACAGCAAACAAGCCTTCTTCTGAACCAAAAACAGACATTATTTTCAAAATTCTTGAAATTCTTTGTAGTGCTGTAAACAAAAACTTTTGGAAACCATTCAGCATTAAGAGACCAAACACCACTTTACCCAAGGAGGATTAGACGGTGCTTAAGCACCCAGCTTTGAAGAACTTCTCTCCAGTGTCTTTTCTAAAGCATGCTATGTAATGACTTACAAGAGAACTCATTATAAATGCATTGACAACCTTCTTTGAACATGATTAGAATACCACTGCAATGATTGATTTCTGTGGGAGACACTGTATGACAGAAGGTAGGTGAAAAAGAGACAGAGAACTAATACAAAGTGTACGTTCTTCTGAAAGCAATATAAAGTATCTTGAGCCACTCCTGATTTTTTACATGTTTATATGCATGCTGGATTCTGGGAGATTCTGAATGGTTTAGCTATGTGAGTATTAACAAATGACAGGACAAATTTAACAAGATTTAATCAGATACATGATGTTTTAAATAGGTAAAACCTTAAAAATTCTATGTAACAAGAGGGGGAAAGTAAAGCCCAAGTTTGAGTTAGAAGGGATCAATCACGTAATATTCTCCATGAATCCAGTGTGGAAAGGTTATGGGAGATAGATGAATGTTCAAATTTGGTTTATTACACGTTAAAATACATAAAACAAGATGAAGCAAGGTAATAAAAAAATGACAAATTAAGTTGTAATAATTTGAAGAATTTATGGCAATTATGTACAGTAAATATCTAAAGTACAATATGCAGATACGTACATTTATGTGCAAGTGATTAAAATGACTGTTATGCCATTTACAGGGTCCATATTTTGCAGCAACTTCTCACAAAATGTATGATATAGCAGTGACGTTCTTCTTAACACGTTTTTCTTATTCAAAATGTATTTTAAGATGTGGATAAGAAAAAACAGCACAACCTCTTCTGTAGCATGATAAGCCAGCATAATGTGAGTTTCTTCAAACAGAGAGCTGCTAAGAGTCAAAGGTTAATAAAAGAGCACACAGAAGGAAGGATGAAGACAGATAGACATAGCGGCCACAAAAGCAGGGACTAACCAGCTCAGATATCAAAGCGCTTCTAGAGCAAGAGGCTCAACAGCTTGATTAGCCTGGGAAATTCTTTATTTTGTATTCTGGAGAAATGAAGCTTTTCTTTTCTCTATTATGTCTTTCTTTGCATGTCTCTGGTTTATCATAAGCCCATACTGCCAACTTTATAACTTAATTTCTACCATGATTGCATCCATTTCAATACCTTTTAATTTATTCTGCCAATTAGGTGAAAATATGAAGGATGGGTCTAAAGAAATGCTTTCCTTATAGAAAGAACTGACTAGAAGGTCTCCTTCTCCTGGGATCACTATGTTGCAGAGGTTGAGAATTTTTAGTGTTCCTATGAGTCTGAGAGGGACACCATCTGGAGCTCTGCTCCTAACAGTGTCACCCTTCATGAGTGATGGCAACCCCACTCATGGGGAAAGAAACTGCTGGCTGCAGCATGGTTCTTAAATCCATCATTTTTCACAGTGAGGTGCATTCTGGGCTCAGCTTAGTATAACATCTGGTGGACTGCTGAGTTGATCAGGGATTGGGATGCTCTTTATTTATACCTCATACAGGCTATTTACACCTCAAGGCACTAATTAGTACTAACCATAAGAATGCCATACTGGATCGGATGCTACCCAGTAAAAAAGGTCTGCGGTACCCACTGGGGGAGACTATAATTATAGAGTTTATTACTGGCTCATCATTATCATCATCAAAGGATTTATTGCTCAACATAATAAAAGATGAGGTTAATTACAAGATAGATTAAAAGAAAGAATGCAGTAAAACAAAAGAACTAGATTTCCATAGAAACTTTGAGTACGACTGATGAAAGCCTTGGTCTGGCCAGTAGCCACATATAGATGTAAAGTCTGGACACTGAGGACACTAATGTTCTTTAGGACCTCATGGACAAATATGAAGAACACTGAGCAAGATACTATACAATATGGCTAGCGCAGAAAAGGAGTTACTGAACCACATCAAATACCACAAGTTGCGTTACTATGTTCATGTGATTAGGCAACCACATGACAGAATTGAAGGAGTCAGACTGATAATAACCTGGAGACAGAGGGCATTGGAGAAAACTGGCCGTCTGTGCAGCCATTAGGCGATAATGGCATATGACATGACATTACAGATTTAACCATTGTTATATGTCAGAAAAGCCACATTCTGCAAGATTTGAAACATTGAAGAGTATACTTAATGCATGTATGCTGAGAAAGAAAGAAAGAAACAAACAAATGAACAAAGAAACAAAGAAACAGAGAAAGAGAGACATTTTGAATTTTAGTATTACTTTAGTTTTACATTTACTTTTTTAAACAAAAAGGAAAGTTAATTTTACATATTACAGTTAATTTATATTTATATAAACAGCCTACACACTAAAATCACACATTATACACACATTTTCATAAATGTATTTGTATTTTATTCATAAATTCATGAAAATATTTGTTTTACACTTTTTAATTTATAAAATCTGTAGCCAAAGAAGTTTTTCCCTCTCCTCCCCGTACTGATGTATGTGCTCATGCATGCACAGGTGTGCGCGCCTTGTCATTCTGTGTATGAGAAACGGTCGTTGATAGCTTCCTTGCTAAATATTGTAATAACAACAGTAGGCAGAAATATGAAATTTTGTATATTTACAGTAGACATGTATCTCTACTTATTCATAATTATAATTATAATTAATACGATTTCATGTTTAAACCAAGATTTGTTTGTGAGAGTGGAGACCTAGACCTTCATTATGATCTATGTGTATTGACCAAAAATGGTAGAGATGTGCCAGTTTAGAAAAAAGCTAAAATCAGTATCGGTTTTGTGAAAAATTAAAATTAAGGATCTATGGGAAGGTTGGGTCTGATCTAATGATCATAACTTGATAAGGAATGTATCAATCAATTAGATATTTATACTACTTACAGTGTAGACCCGTATCTACCATTTAAATCTTAAATGGTGATTTGTAGGTGAAAAAATAAAAATGTTATGAAATAGAGTTTTGAAAAGTTTTTATTAATTAAACAGGTCTTCTTCTTAGAGTGAAGCTAGACTGATTTAATGGCGTATATCACAGGGTGTGCACTAGGTCCGATCATGTCAAATTTCATGTTTCTAGCTCAAAAATCGAGATGGCAGTTTGAAAATCTCTGCAATGTTAATTAAATAGGAAATTATGGTTAGAGAAATCTGTAACTGTAAACAAGCACACTGCGCACATACATCACCGGCCGTTTTGATATGTGACCCGTGCGGGTTTTCTTTTACTGTAAGAGGAGAAACTTGCGTTAAAGTGGGTAAAATAATAATAGTAATAATAATAATAATAATAATAATAATAAATCGAAGAACACACTATGCAGAGTGGGACTCAAATCTTGCAGTGCCAGGCATGTCCCTCTGCTTAAACCAGTACATGTCCAAACCCATCTGAAGTTTGCCAGATTACATATGGATGATGCAGAAGAGGATTTAGAGAATATCATTAAAATACCTGCTACAGTGTGTGCAAACTTGGTAAAGACTTACAGGAAGCATTTGACCTCTGTCATTGTCAACAAAGGTTATATTCCAAAGTATTGAGATTGACCAAATACTTTTCCACCATAATTAACAAATACATATTTTAAAAGCTTGAATCGTGGGAGAAGTGGCGGTTTGTGTGCATGACTACTCCTTCCGTGGAGGACATTGAGGATGTTTATCTATTCAGAACCATGAAAACGGGCATTCTGCTGATTGGATTAGTAATTTCCCCTGATCTATAGAAAAATTATACTAACGTTAACAGCTGTTCAAGCCCCTTCCTACCCGACATGATTGACTCATTGGGCAGAGCTGTCAAAACTGAGATTGTGACTTTAAATCACAAAGTAAAAAATGTAATTAAAAAAATGTTACAAGAGTCTAAATCCTCCTTAAGGACAACAAACCAGGTTTAATTTATATTTTGCTCCCACTACACCGACTATATCTCTTTAAGGCTATGACAAAATTCTTCTGGTTAGAACAGAGCGAAGAAAAGCTCTATCTTCCCTAGCCTTCGCTGCTTTTACCACATGTCAACATGTCTACTCTTCATTGTTATGTGATATCTTAACGTGCTAATTGACCCTCTTTTCTATATTCTGTTCCCTACAGTGAGGGAACGCTGGATCATTTGGCTGCCGCTCATCCTTGGATATTTCACCTCACCCATCTTTGGGTATATTGAAAGGCACTATATAAGTTAAATGTACAGGGTGGGCCAGTTGAGGTTATTGCACCCGACACGTCAGTGGGCTTTACAGAAATGGACTACACAAACACATATATATACAGGGTTGGCCGTTTATATGTAT
>JAOUQV010000014.1:6760409-6774178 GCA_028565295.1 Aspidoras spilotus | reverse complement strand
TCCCTCTGACCACTGTGCAAGACTTGTATGTGTCATTCCCAAGACGAATTGACGCTGTATTGGCCGCAAAAGAAGGCTGAAGATAACTGTACCTCCCGCTACAAAGGTCTAAGAAGCTGAACCAAGCAGACCCGGACAGTCTATCATTGATATATAGCAGGTGTAAGAGTCCACCTTCTTGACAGCATTCAGTCTACAGTAGTCAACAAAGAACATCCAACTCCCGTCCTTTTTCTTCACTAGTACCATGGGTGATTTCCAAGAACTGTGTAAAGTCTCGATAAATCCAGCTGCTGTCATCATCTGCCGTTCGGCAGATCAGTGGGGCCAGAGATGGATGAGGGAAGCATCATGTGTATTGATGTCTTGTTGAGCTAGATTTGTCCTTGTGCAATTACCGTGAAAATTCCTGTAAAACAATCAATTAAATAGCCGTTGTTTGCTCTGCAATTAGTCCTGCACCACTACGCATCCAGAGGTCGCACAAAGCCTGCATGAGAGTGGACCCATCTGATGCACCCAACCCCCTAGGAGACTCTGCCAGCACCTCTGTTGTCTGTTCCATCTCTCCCCCATGTACACCAACCACTAGTCTGTTTAGGTGTATGGTTCATCCCCGGAAGTCTATTCCAGCACTAAAATATATCCCCAGTATGCAAGCATCCTTTATGGGACCCGCCCAAAGATTGTGGTTTGCTCCCAAACTTGACAGCAGGCATATAGTGTCCCAGTAATCTGATTCAATAGCGGATTACCATTTACAGTTCAATATTCCAATTTATTTTTACTGCGGTGTCTTTGCACTGTCCTAGATCAGATTTACGACCCCGTGTTTACAAATACCAACACTCCATTCCCATTAATTGTACACTCCACATATGAACCACTAAGCCCATAATGCTTAGACGCCGAATTCAAGGAACTGAGAGAAAAATCCAGAGCGCCCACATCCCTCAGTGGAGTGCCCTCTGTCCGTTTCCCGCAGATTGCACTGAGCGGCTCTATGCCCTTGTCCAGCACACAAGTAATAGTCTGATAGTCTGTTATTAGCTCTTTACAAGCCTCCTAAGCCAAGAAACATCAGAGACGATGACATTTCTTGGTATTGCTGGCTATTCCTCAGCATGGATAAAGGATTATTCTAGTTTAACAGGAGCTATTGAGAGCTTTAATGTACGATAAGACATCATTTGTCACAATGGTTTATCCTATTCATCAGAGTCTCAAAAATATATATTATAGAGCAGGAAGATGTCACCCTACCAAGGTGTGTTACAGTGTATCCAGCTGAGAATGTGCCAACACTAGAGGATACTGAACCACATGATTGTGTGAAAGAAGGAAAACTGGTGAAAGAGAGAGAACTGGTGGAAAAATATCCATATTTGAATATCTGATATTATTATAGTCTTAACATTACTTTAGTTATTATTTTGTTATTTAGTGGTTTCTTATTATAGAGTTGTATGTTTGCAGTGGAAATGGTTGCAGGGAAAAGACAAAAATGAAAAACACTGTTAAGGAGCTGCAGTGTGATACATTCATATGTTTTATCTTATATACTGCACAGTATTAGATTTTGTTCTATTATATAATCATTTTGCTAGAGGTTTAAAGGGTAGTGATAATCTTAGTAATCAGTTTGGGAGTTATTCTTTGGATTATTATGTTTTTTTTTTTGTAAGTATATCGGGACCTCAGATGTCATTTCAAGAAAGAAAGCTCGAACCATATCGCTATGGTTATGCTATAGGAAGCATGTGTAGGATGAACTATTGTTTTCTTCATAACTGCAAACATGTATGTGTTACTCTTTAATTTTTCGAGACGCCGTTTAGTCACAAAGACTGGCAATATTAGATATCCGGCCTTATAATTCTCCCTAAGATATTATATGTTATGGTATTTGTTTCACAGAATGTATTTAAAAACTGAGCCCCTCATTTCACTTACATATAAAATATTTTAGATGAAATGTATGTGTGTGTCTGTTAAAAGAGCCTTTATTTAGTTAAAATACTCTCTTAGTTCTAAAGAACATGCTTAAATATAAAATATGTATTTTTTACATACAGTCAAGGCAGACAGCCTTTGTTTTTGTTTAAGATTTATGATATTCCATAACTGACAAGATGAAATCATATTTTCCATATGTTCCCAATATAAAGGCAGACGTAATTCAGCTGTGAGTTAGAGGAGATGTTTATACTGGATTAATCACTTTCAAGGAATTGTACGAACCAGATTCCTATAAAGTTAGTAAATAAAAACAGAATGCAATGATGTTTAAACTGAGAAATTGTATCATTTAACGAAAAAATGGGACGTTTTTAAATTTTATGACAACACATCAAAGTTTTGTACTAACAAAGTTAGTACAGGGCCATGTTTACCACTATGAGACATCCCCTTTACTCTTTACAACAGTTAACAGTTTAAACGTCTGTGGACTGAGGAGATAATTTGCTCAAGTTGAGGGATAGGAATGTTAACCCATTCTTCTACGCAGCCATTATGCTGTAATCGATGCAGTATGTGGTCCGGCATTGTCATAGTGGTTTTTCCTAAAAGAGACGCCGTTTGGATGGGAGCATATGCTGCTCCAGAAGCTGGATATACCTTTTAGCATTAATGGTGTCATTCAAGATGTGTAAGCTGCTCATGCTTCACACACTAATCAAACCCCATACCATCAGAGATGCAAGCTTCTGAACTGAGTGCTGATATCAACTTGGGTCATCCTTCTCCTCTTTAATCCGAATGACACGCTTGCCCTGATTTCCATAAAGAAAGAAACTCCTTTCTGATATTGCTCTACTATTTGTCAGCGCAGAATTTGGGGGATTGGTGATCCTCTTCCCATATTTACTCCAGAGAGCGATTACCACTCCAAGATGCTCTTTTTATAACCAGTCAGGTTAATGATCTATTGCCATTGACCTAATAAGGTGCAATTGTGTGTACCTGAATGAATGTGTGCTTGGAAATATTAGTAAAACAATGGAGAAAACATATTTTAAGGAAAAATAAATAATGTAGATAATTATTTTGTGAGAATATTTTACTTTGGATATAATGTTTTAAAAACCAGCCATTAGAGAGCACAAGCCAGTGTACTTCTATTGCCCGGTGAAGGTTGCATCCGGTGTAAAACATTTGCCAAATCTAAAATGCGGTCACTGGCCAGGTTAACAATGACCGCCACCAGTACTGGTGGCAAACAGAAGACTGGCGGAAAATGGGCTACTGTTTGCCGAAGACGACAAGGAGAGAAGCATGTGAGTAGACAGAGAGAAAAGAAGAGTCAGGAGTGTAGGACTGAGGATAGCAACATTGAATGTAGGGACAATGACAGGGAAAGGTAGAGAACTGGCTGGCATAATGGAGAGGTGCAGGTAAATAGTGCAGGTTTTATGGAGTTGGGGTGGCTCCTGAAGGAGGGCTATGCAAAGATTGTTGTTGAGGTGAAAAGGTAATCTGAGGTAATCTGCTCTGGCCCCTTTCCAATGCGGCGTGGTGATGTAAATCACAGCGAAGTATGGTCACTGAACTGCTGGATGTCCAACTGGTGCTCAGAAAACTATTTAGACTTCATAGACAACTGAAGTAATTTTGAAAGTAGGATTGGCCTGTTAGGGCGGGACGGTATCCACCCCGCTCGGGAAGGTGCTGCTTTCTTATCCTGCAGCATAGGACATACTCTTAAAACAGGACATAGTAAGTACCACTGTCTCCAATCCATACAAAAAGGCTGGTCTTACTACTCTCTTATAAACCTTTCCTTTCAATTTTGCTGCAACACTTTTGTCACACATCACTCTTGACACTGTTCTTCATCTATTCCATCCTGCCTGTACTCTCTTCTTCACCTCTATTCCACACTTCCCATCTGCTTGGACACTTGATACTAAGTATTTGAATTCCTGCACCTTTTTGACAATTTCTCTCTGTAGCCTTACTGTTCTACCTGCCTCCCTCTCATTCACACACACATGTATTCTGTCTTACAAATGTTGACTTTTTGTTCCCCTCCTTTCCAGAGCATACATCCACCGCTCCAAATTCTCTTCTAGCTGTTCCTTGCTTTCATTACAGATAAAGATGTCATCTGCAAACATCATAGTCCACGGTGATACCTGTCTGACCTCATCTGTTAGTCTGTCCATCACCAGAGCAAATAAGAAGAGGCTCACAACCCATCCTTGATGCAGTCCCATTTTTACCTTGAAGCTATTCGTAACTCCTACCGCACATCTCACTACTGTCATGCTGTTCTTATACATGTCCTGCACTAATTTAACATACTTTTCAGCCACTCTGGAATTCCTTATACAACACCACAGCTCCTCCCTCTGCACCCTATCATAAGCTTTCTCTAAATACACAAAGACACCATGTAGTTCTTTCTGACCTTCTTTATACTTCTCCATCAGCATTCTCAAAGCAAAAATTGAATCTGTGGTGCTCTTTCTTGGCATGTAAATTTCCATTTCTAGCCTTGATTGTCCTGACATGTTGCACATCCTTTTCTGCTCTATCTCTCTGCCTCACAAGGTGATACAATTACTTCTCTCATCTCCTACTGTCTAATATCTCATACAACTTATCATAGGCCTCTAACCCTAACCCTAACCAAACCCTCTGCTACCTTTCCCTTTGTCCTATGATTCAACTCTTATACTCCTGCTTACTCTCTTCAGTCCTCTCCCTGTCCCATTTCTTCTTTGCTAACCTCCTTCTATGAATAACCTCCTGCACTTTCTTGTTCCACCACCAGGTTTCCTTGCTGTCTTTCATCTGTCCATATTACACACCAATTATCTTTCTGCCTGTCTGTCTAATCACTGTTGCTGCTGCTATCCAGTCATCTGGAAGCTTTTTTGCTACCACCCAAAGCCTTTCTTAACTCCTTTCTGAACTCCTCATAGCATTCCTACTTTCTTAACTTCCACTATTTGGTCCTTTTCTCTGCATTTGCCCTCTTCATAACTACCAGAGTCATCCTGCAAACCATCATCTGATGTTGTCTAGCTACACAAACCCCTGCCACTACCTTACAGTCTCCAATCTCTTTCAAGTGACCTTGTCTACACAGAACGTAGTCTACCTGTGTGCTCCTGTCTCCACTCTTGTAGGTCATCCTGTGCTTCTCCTTCTTTTGAAAATATGTGTTTACCACAGCCATTTCCATCCTTTTTTGCAAAATCCAACACCATCTGTCCTTCTAACATCCTATCCTTAACACTAAACTTGCCCAGAATGTCATCATCTACTTTGTTTCCTTCACTAACATTGAATTCTGCACCAATCACCACGCACTCCTCTCTGGGAATGCTCTCTACTGCATCATTTAGCTCCCTCCAAAATCTCTCTTTCTCCTCACAGCCAACTTGCGGTGCATAGCCACTGTGAACTTTGACCATTACACGTTTAATTTTCAACTTTAAACATATCACTCTATGTGACACAATTTTCACATCAACAACACTCTTTACACACTTCACATTTCTTCTCTCCATCATGTCAGCCATTTCTCTACCTTTCCCTGTCATTGTCCCTACATTCAGGGTTGCTACCCACATTCCTTCACTCTCCTGTTCTCTCTCTGTCTCCTCACACGCTTCCCTCCTTGTCATCTTCGGCAAACAGTAGCCCAATTTCCGCCAGTACCCTATTGGCCATCAGTACTAGTAGCGGTTGTTGTGGCCGAGACAGATTCGGTATGTAATAACATTGATTAATTCACATAATTTATATGGCAAATGATTTACACTGTATGCTCTTTCTGACGCAACCCTCACCATTTACCCAGGCTCGGGACCGGCACTAGACATACACTGGCTTGTGCTTTCTAATGGCTGGTTTATTATTATTAATAATAATAATATAGCCATCGCACACAAACCTCAGCAAAAACTAAACTTGTTTGAGGTATCTTGTGAAAAATATCTTGCAAAACCAGCAAAAATAAGTCTATGGACTCTATCCCATTAATTATCATTTACAGACCCCCAGGCCCTATTCGTATTTTTTTCAAGAGTTTGCAGAACTGCATTGGCGTCCATTCTTGGATCTCGTGGGTGTAAACCAGAAAGTAGTTGAACCCACGTATAATGGCAGTCACACACATTTTTCAAAAATAATATTTTTGAAAATTGTCAGTCAGGATTTAGGCTCTATCATAGCACAGAGACAGCACTGGTTAAAGTTGTGAATGATTTGCTACTGGCCTCTGATCAGGGTTATGTTTCTATGCATATATTGCTTGACCTAAGTGCAGCTTTTGACACCATCAATCATGCTATTCTTCTTCATAGGCTAGAAAATGTCGTTACTCATCTGGGATAACTGTAAAACTGCTTTGGGGCAATGTCAGTTTTTAAAAGTACTTTATGAATAAAATTGCATTGAATTGAATTGAATTAAATTGAAAAGGGTGTCAGATAGAGTGATGAGTTTGAAGTTTGAAATTGAAGATATAATGGTCAGTGGCTACGCACCACAAGTTGGCTGTGAATTGGAGGAGAAAGGGAGATTCTGGACGGAGATAGATGAAGCGGTTCAGAATATTCCCAGATAGCAAAGAGTGGTGATTGGTGCAGATTTCAATAGGAATGTTGGTGAAGGAAACAAATGATATGAGGAGGTGATGGGTAAGTTTGTGGTTAAGGATAGGAACCTAGAAGGTCAGCTGGTAGTGGATTTTGCAAAAAAGATGAAAATGTCTGTGATAAACACATATTTCTGAAAAAGGAGAAGCACAGGGTGACCTACAAGAGTGGAGGAAGGAGCACATATGTAGACTACATCCTGTGTAGAAGAGATCACTTGAAAGAAATTGAAGACTGTAAGGTAGTGGCAGGAGATAGCTAGACAACATCGGATGGTGGTTTGCAGGATAACTCTGGTGGTTAGAAAGAGGAAAACCTGACAAATGTAGAGAAGAAGACTAAATGGTGAAAGTTGAGAAAGGAGAAATACATTGAGGAGTGAATAGAGTAAGAATGAGTATAAAGAGATGCAGCATAGGACAAAGCAGGAGGTAGCAAATGTCAAGCAGAAGGCCTATAATGAGTTGTACAAGATGTTAGACAGCAAGGAAGGAGAGAAGGAGTCGTATCGCCTTGCAAGGCAGAGCGGGAAAGAGCACCACAGATGCGATTTGAAAATGCTTTGAGAGTTAAGAGTTACACTGTGTCTTTGTGGATTTATAGAAAGTTTATGATAGGGTGCCGAGGGAGGAAGTCTGGAGTGGCTGAAAAGTATGTTAGATTAATGAAAGAAATGTAGGAGAACAGCATGACAGTGGTAAGATGTGCTGTAGAAGTGACAGATAGGTTCAAGGTAAATGTGGGGCTGCCTGAAGGATCTGCTCTGAGCCCCTTCTTGTTTGCTTTGGTGAGGGACAGACTAGTAGATGAGGTCAGTCAGGTATTACCATGGACTATGATGTTTGCAAATGACATTGTGGTCTGTAGTGAGAGCATGGAACAGCTAGAAGAGAACGTAGGATCAACTGTCCAAGGAAATGAGGCATGTGAAAAAGAGGTGAAGAAAAAAGTACAGGCAGGATGGAGTAGATGGAGAAAAGTGTCAGAAGTGATGTGTTACAAAAGGGTCGACAAAAGTCAAAGGAAAGATGCACCCCTGTTGTATGTTTTGGAGACAGCGGCACTGACTAAGAGGCAGGAAGCAGAACTGGAGGTTGCAGAGCTTAAGATGTTGAGGTTCTTGTTAAGAGTGACCAGTATAGATAGGATTAAAAATAAGAACATCAGAGGGACAGCACAAGTTGGAAAATTGGGAGATAAAGTTAGAGAGGGCCCATTGATATGGTTTGGCCATGTGCAGAAGGGGACAGTGGATATATTGGTAGGAGGATGTTAGAGATGAATCTGCCAGGTGGGAGGCAGAGAGGAAGACCAAAGAAGAGATATATGGATGTGGTCAGTGTAGATATGCAGGTAGTTTGTGTGAAAAAAAGGAGAGTAAAGTGGAAAAGATTGACTCGCTGTGGCGACCCCTGATAAAGGAAGAGGCCGAAAGAAGAAGAAGATATAATATTTTGGCTTGAAATAGCTTGCCTTCATTGCACTATTTCCAGTTACTTTTTTGTTTATTCATTTTTGGACTATAAGGCCAGAGGAAATAAGATGCATTGTCTCTGGGAGAGAATGTTATACCTGAATTTAGAGAAGTGTTGGTTTGGATTTGAAATTCAGAATGAGCACTTGCTTCACATGTGGTCCCTTAAGACATTGAATTCTCATATTCACTAAAACATTTAGATGGCAAACAATTGAGTGCTTTATAAATACTGTATATGGAGGATATTTCCCACAAGTTCTGAAACAAATATGGACTTAATATATGTGCATAATCCTCTTGAGTCAACCAAATACCTATTTAAAGCCACAGTGTGGAAGAGGTTTAAATAGCTGGCTGTTTTAACTTGCAGCGGAAAGGGTTTTATGTTGGAGTGCAGTAATATGGTTTTATTTAGATAACATAGATACATTTTTGTAATGTTTTCTAAAATGTTTATACTTTCCTATATTCTAATCTAAATTATACTGTATTTTACCATAAGTCATAAAGTCTGTTGAACGAGTATACAAGGTAAATAGGTCTTTCTGTCTGAATTTAAGTAATTGTGATCACATTGAACTTCTGTTTTACCATGAAAATGTTAGTACCTATTTAATGGCAGCTTTTTCTTATGAATTGTTCCATTTAATTCAAAGGTTCATTTTACAGTATAATGCCTTTCTCTTTACACTGCTAACTATTTGAAACTGATATGTAATTCCGTAGGGGGCTACTTTGGCATGGTTTTCATGTTGCTTTAGACAGATATAAAAATGTTTAGCGTTAATTAGGAGAAACCATGTGATGCCCAAGTAGAAAACAATAGTAAGCTTATTAAGTAAAGTGTACATTAAGTACACTTTACCTCCATTCCTCAGGAATACTTTCACTCTCAAAATCCTCATTCTACAATATAGACAAAACACAGCTGTCTTTTCTCCATTTTCATTTCTATCTTTTTTCCTGCTCTGTCCCGTCTTCTCACCAGCCGATACAACTCCTTCTTTCCTTCCTTATTGTCTTTTTATTGTACAACTCATCGTACTACTGTATATCATCGGAAATGAATACATACAGTAGATAATCATGAAGTTTATATAATGCTATTTTTTATCCCTAGATAGATACTGACTTGGGTAGACAAGACAACCCATAGAAGGTTCACCACTTTTATCCCATTTATAAAAGCCCTCACTATGGTTCACTAGTAATTTAATTTTTTTGTAACCGTTTCAATATTTTTATATCTAATTTTATTTAATCCGCATAAAAAATGTCTTAGTAACATGGGATCAATTGCTGCTATTTTAGAAACTCTCGCCTTCTACTATTCCCAGTCAGCTCATATTTAATTAATAATAATGCTTAAGTGTGTTTATGTTAGAGACATGCATATTAGGTGAATTGGAGATGCTATCTTGTCATTGACTTGTGTATAATATATATGACTGTCATTAACACGACATACATAACGCCATAGATGATGTTAATGAGCTAATAAAGAAAAAAATAATGAAATAAAACATTCAGACTTTACCATTTTAACATATGATTTCTGATATCCTAATATTTCAAACAAACAAGGTTTCACACACACAGAAAACCACACAGCCACACGAAGCCACAGATCCATAAATACACATGCACTGAAACACACACACTACCAGTAACATAACTCTGCTAACTCCCAGAATCGATTGAACCCTGCAGGTTCTCTTTATTACTGCCCATCAGAGAGTAACCTCTCTTACTCCATAACCTGTCCTCAGGGCAAAACCCAAAGCCATTCAGTTGATTGAAACATGAAATATATGACAGAGGTCTAATAGATGTTTCATTTTATTTTTATAGTCATTACAATGTTGTAAAAATCATGAAAATAGAATCCAGGATTGTTTAAAATTTTGTTTTCAATTTCTTTCAACCGTTTATGTACAAACATAAATAATTTGTTCTGCTCCATGATACCTACCCTCCAACTCACATCCTTCCACCCCAACACAATTTTCTTCCACTGTGAGATTATCTGACATTAAATATGGTTTGAAGACTGTGTTTTGGCACCTGCCCTCACCCCATGCTAGGCAATCACATCTCATTTCAATTGTCATTTAAACTTTGTGCACCCTGAGGGTTGTTGAACTTCTGCACTTTTTCCCTGACCAAAGCACATACTTTGAGGTGTTACAACTCACCTGCAAATTCCCCTTCCTCTTTTTGCTAAGGGTGCCCTGATGCCGTCAGGGAATGAATACTGAAAAGGTCAAAATGGTGGTTGGTAGCTAAGAGATGTTGGTTGTTGTGAGGCATTTCTGCAAAGTATTTGATATAATAAAGCCTTGTTTCTGCCCTATGTTTGCAAGGTATCATGTTGCTTGAGATGGTCAGTGATTAGACAATGAATATAATAAGCATAAGCATCCCTATGTATTTGATGTAAATAAATAAGACCATGAATAATAATTTGAAAGTGTTTTCACCTTCAATGTGAGTGACCTATTATGGTATAATTAATTCAGGACAAAAAAAGGTTTTAATCGTGCACTCATGAAAAAGTGTAGGCCTTTTTTTTGTTTATATTTATTATATGCTTCCTTGTGGCTGATTTTGCATATTTTGGAATAAACCACAAGTTCCAGCAGCATATTAAGCAATAAATCAACAGTTTAAATCTCTTTAATGGCAACAGTGATTAGTCCTGTCATATTGCTAATAGTCAGCAGTTCTGCTATAAGGTGATTAAATGGTTGAAGTTTGCATTTAAAATCCAGATCCTGACTTGATTGATGGCATGCAATGTAGAGTGGATAATCTAACATTCAAAGTTTCCCTTCTGGTTTAAATGTCACTGTCGCAGAGTGGAGACCTTTTGGTAGGTAATGCAGAGTTTCAAATGTCAACGGAAACATGGTTTTGATAAGATGAGAGAATGGTCACTGTCCCTTTCTTTTCAGTCTATGCATACACCTAGTACAAAATTCTCCAACAGTTCTTTACATCAATCCTACACTGCTTTTAATACTGCTATTAAGTGGATCTATATCATGCATTATTGGAAGAGCTTGGTCTAAGAAACATTTAAATAGTTTTGCACTTAGATTGTGTCTTGATAAGGCTGCATGCTGGTCTATTGCATTTAGTGGAACTCTGCCTACAAACACAATTAAAAAAAAAGTTGGAATAAAGTACAAACTGAAAATAAAAATGGACAGCAATAAATTACAAATCTGATGGTATGGGGTTGCATTAGTGTGTGTGGCATGGGCAGCTTACACATCTGGTAGCACACCATCAATGCTGAAAGGTATATCCAGTTTCTAGAGCAACATGTCTCTACGCGTCTCTTTCAGGAAAGACCTTACATTTTCCAACATGACAATGCCAAACCACATACTGCATCAATTACAGAAGAAGGGTTCGGGTACTGACCTTTCATCCACAGAAAACATCTTGCGCATCATAAAACAGAATATATGACAAAAAAAAACCTAAGACAGTTGATCAAATAAAATCCTACATAAAAGAGAATGGGTTAATATTCCTATCCCTCAAATTAAGCAAATTGTCAAGACTGTAGTAAAGAGAAAAGGGGATGTCTTACGGTGGTAAACATGGACTTGACTCTTCTTTTTTGAGATGTGTTGTTTTCACGAAATTAAAAATGTATCAAACACCTATCAGTCTCCTTAAATTATACATTTTATTGGTTTAAACATATGATATGTCTTCTATGTTCTATTCCTAATAAACTATAGAATTTTGAAACTCCCACATCATTGTATTCCATTTATTTACAATTTTAAGTTTGTCCCAACTTTTTTGAAATGGGGTTTGTACTTAGCCCACCCCTTGCAGCTCTTTGTGTAGATAGTCTTACTTGGAGGAAATTGTGACAGCAGGATGGCATGTTCAGTCTCTCTTCTCTCAATTTCATTTCAGCAGCATGGTGCCACTTTATGATATTCTCCCTGGCAATTTTGTTCTTATCCCCTCCCATCTCCTTTCTTAAATTTCTCTGTGAGCATTTCAATGGCTTTGCCCTGCCGGTTTTGGTCACAAACTATTTCCAGTTATTGTTATAAATATAAAACGGGCACTCTAAGTTGTAATTGTAATTGTAGTTGTCATCTACCTATCCACACTCAGAAACACACAAACATTGCGTTTATCGAAAATGCAAGCTTTCAGTATTATGATTGTAATGTAATCAGCAGACCTTTACAGCAGCCCAGAGAGTCTTTACACAGTGCAATTTACTTTCGCCACACTAGTGTCAGGCTACTTCTCACTGCATTTTAATAGTGCTTTCACACTTGGAGCCAGGATTATTATAGACCGTGAGTTATGATTATAGCCTTTAAACACTTTGCTATTTTCATGTCACCCCAGATGGGCTTCATAATGAATTCCATATAAAATAAATTTTGCATTTTTAACATGTGTTTGTTCCAGCAGGTGTTTAATTGCTATAGTGGCAGTATATTCTTAATGTCTTAATGTGATTTAACATTAACATACACATATTCTACTAAAAGATTTGGTTTTAATGCAGCATCTATGAATCGAACTTAAAGTTTTCAGAAAGGTTAATTTTACCTTACCTTAGTTCATTTTAGATGACCTTGGAGATAATACTTATACACCTCCTATCATATATGCTGCAGAAATATGTTTTTATTGAAATTTATATCATGTCCCTATATTTGCTAATATTATGTGTTTCAGCAACACCTTTACAGTTCTTGCCATCTTGTATATATGCTCAGTGGTCATCTTTGCACATGAAAGTCTGAACAGATTCCAGATGCACTTGTTCTAAAAAGCCAAGAAAAGTTGTTCTTTCTTCCAGGCTTCACATCCATATTTGGCTAATGTTTCTTATTTTGACCATCACCACTATGCTCATTGCCATGCTTGACATAAATTCACCAGCACAATATGCAGAATTTGAAGTTACAAGACTATATACCTTGTCTTCAAATGCTAGCATTTGTGCAAATAGCCAAAAAAAAAATAGAGTGACACTGCCCACTTTGTGCTTGTAGCTAGAGTGATGCAAATCTTTCCTGCACAAATGATCTTTTTTCCACATGCACTAAACAAGAAAACACTATATTTTACTGATATACCAGAAAGGAATAAGTACAGACAATAAACCAGGTGCATCTGCTCATGTGCTTAAAGTATGTTGAAGAGGGTTACATAAAAACACAAATATAAAGAAAAGACAGACCAATTCTTAGGTGGCTGTTACTCCTACTCAGACTGGTTTGAAGGGGCTGACTACATGCCAATCCCAGAGTTGCCACTTAAGTTAGGTTTAGATTTAACATGACTATTTAATCATGTGTGGGTGTGAACACACAGAACCTAGTATAATGTTTTATTATAGTGCTCTCTAAATCGTAGGGACTTGTTTAGGCACTGAAGAAACTGACTTGATGGAATCTATCCTACAAAGACAAAAAAGTGAGTTATAAGCGCTCTAATTTAAAGACTGAATTCAGATCAGGACCAGAAGTGATGGCTTCATAATTTTTCTGGATAAAATAATTTACATTGTCTTACATTTGTGAATATACTAGTATATACTACATACACTACAAAAGTATTTGCTCACCCATCCAAATTATTAGAATCAGGTGTTCCAATCACTTCTATGGCCACAGGTGTATGAATGC
>JAOUQV010000014.1:6732295-6747304 GCA_028565295.1 Aspidoras spilotus | reverse complement strand
CCTCTCCCTGTTGGATTTCTTCTTTGCTAACCTCTTTCTATGACTAACCTCCTGCACTTCCTTGTTCCACCACCAGGTTTCCTTGGTGTCTTTCATCTTTCCAGATAACACACCAAGTACCCACCTGCCTGTCTGTTGCTACCCAGTCATCTTAAAGCTCTTTGCTACGACCCAAAGCCTTTCTTTACGTCTTTCCTAAACCCTTTACAGCATTCTTCCTTTCTTAACTTCCACCATTTTGTACTCTTCTCTACATTTGCCCTCTTCCTCTTCCTTACTACCAGATTAATATTGCAAACCACCATCCAATGTTGTCTAATTACACTATCCCCTGCCACTACCTTACAGTCTCCAATCTCTTTCATGTGACCTCGTCTACACAGAATGTGTACCTGTGTGCTCCTGCCTCTACTCTTGTAGGTCACCCTGCTATGATAATAATAATAAATTGAAATTATAATGTACATTTATTAAACTCAAAGCACTATACAGCGCTATATATAAATTTTATTAAGTCTAAATTTTTTAAACAATATTCTCTATGAGTGTTTCTTAGACGAAAGGAAGCATTCTCAGCCCAAAATATAAATTTGATGTAGCCTATGCTGAATAGAATAACACAGCTGACCCAGGTGACTTATTGTAATGTCTAAGAAGCTTGAAGACAATTTTAAATAGTTTAAACAAACCTTGTTTATGTTTTAATTTGTAGATACCATCTTTATTTCACAGAACAGATTTAAAAGCTTTCAAATCTAGTGATTAACATCAAATGCATGGTCTGCTCTCAAACTCCAAAAACATCTTTATACTAACTAAATTTAGTTATTTCTCACAAGAGCTCCTGCCTTAATGTCCATCACTATACTTTCCCATTCATTTTTATCCAAACAAGCCAGAGAGGATTTTTGTCTAGAAAGATATATTTGGTTTTACCTGAAAGTGTAAAACCAAACAATTCAAACTTCTTGCTGTTATGGAGATGGTGTCCAATTTTAAAATAAGTACCAAATTCTCTGTAGAACTAAAATATTTTAGGGCAGTGTAAGATTAAATTACAATTAATTTTACTATTAAACTTCAATTACAATGAGAAATGCACATTTCCTGCATAATGAGTACGATTGCAATGTGTTGTGGTGGGAATGACTCAAATATTGGGAAGAGATGCATTGTTTTTATATATATTTTAAAACAGCAGTTGGGTGTTGCGTGCCTTGCTCAACGGCACCTCAGCCATGACTTTGCCTAGAGTGGGGATCAAACCCACGATCTCTTGGTCCCCAACCCTCTACCCTATCCCTTTAGCAAAAGCTGACCTCATTTCATAGAGTGTTTTGTCATTTCTGATCTACTGGATAACAATTTCCCTCCCAAAAGAACTATTAATGTAATTTTCCTGAGTTAAACAAGGAACAACTGTGCAGCTACATAGGATTCCAGTTGGTAAATTATTGCTACATGGTCAATTAGGTGCAACAGTATAACTACAACCATAATTCCAATAAAGTTGGGACATTATGTAAAACAAATAAAAACAGAATAAGATGATTTGCAAATACTTTTTAACCGATAATCAAGTGAATACACTACAAAGACAAGATATTTAATGTTTAAAGAGATAAACTTGATTGTTTTTGGCAAATATTTGCTCATTTCGAATTTGATGCCTGCAACACATTCATATAGAGTTGGGACAGAGGCAAGTTTACCACTGTGATGATCCATCACCTTTGGAATTGGGGTTTTAAAAAGTATAGATTAATCCTATATGAATGAGCAGATTTATATAATATTGTGTTTATGGATTTATTATAAATAGCGTGTAATGCAGTAAATTCAATAATGAGATACTGACAATGTGATTAGTATATTAATGAGAAAAAGACTGTATAGAGAAATGTCTTATCTACCACATCACAGACATAAATAAAAATAAAAAAAAACATCTATACCGTGAAAGATGACATACAGTAGACCCCTTGCAGACCATTTTCATCTAGAATTTTTGGGATTGACAAAATCTCTGTTTTTCTAAAATTGACCATGGAGACTTATGCGAGAAGGCATCCCATGGCATAATCTCTTATCTCACCCTATCTATACAATTGGTGGTCACATACATGCTGGATGTTTCAAAGTTCCCATGTCAATATCTCACAATAGTGAACTCTTGATCTCTTGGCCTGAATGCCAAGGGTCATGCCTCTAAGAAAACAAGCACCATCCCTAGAGTAAAGCAAAGCAGTGGCAGCATCATGCTGGGTGTTTATTGGTAGCAGAAACTGTGAGACTAGTCAGGGTCAAGGGAATGATGAATACAGCAATGTACATGGGGGCTTGGGGGGTTACATTGGAATATCTATATTTATCAGTATGATTGATGAATTTCAAGTAACAATTAAGGAGCAATATATGCAAAGATTTGGATACTTCCATCAAGTTCTGTAATCTTCTTTCTAAGCAAGTGTGTGGAAAATTATTTAATCAGGGAAACATAAAAATATGCCAAAACTGATGAAATACATTCTTCACCTACATGATTTCATTTATAAACATTGCAATTTTTATGGTGTGTATGCACGTGGGAAATTGCTGACTGGCTGACTGGTTTTTTCTGTTTACAACATAAATGCTTATAAAGAAATTACAGTAGCACAATGTATAATAAAACAGTCACTAAAAATATTTCTTTAAGTAAACCTTACATTGTGGTCCACACTCACAAATACGCACAAAATAGTAAAACTGCAGACATCAGGGAGTGTCTATTTTACAACCACATGGAGCTCATTAACTTGCTTAATCTTTCTCTCGCTGACAATACAGAAACACTCCAAACAGTGCACACATGTTTGCCACAAGTACACCATATTTCCAAACATATTCACTTACTTCCATGTCCTCATGTCAAGTACCTAGGCATGCAGTCTGTTTAAAATTAAACAGTGGTCTCAGCGGATGTTTGAGGAGCATAGTGTCTATTGATCAACCGATTTCAAGTCTTTATTTCTTTTGATTTGATGATGAAAAACGCTAAATCAATATATCAGAAAAATAGAAAAATTACTTTAGACCAATAAAAAAACGATTTTTAGAAATGCTGGTATGAACGTGAAAAGTATGAGCATGTGCAGCACTTAATACATAGCTAGGGCTCCTTTTGCCCGAATTACTGCAGCAATCGGCGTGGCATGGTCGATCAGTCTGTGGCACTGCTCAGGTGTTATAAGAGCCAAGGTTGTGCCGATAGTTTCCTTCAGCTGCACTGCAATGTTGCGTCTTTCCCCTCCAACATGACTGTGCACCAGTTCAAAAAGTGAGGTCCATAAAGACATGGATGAACTTCAGTGGCCTGCATGGAGTCTTGACCTTAACTCGATAGAAAATCCTTGAAATGAATTACCAGAAGAGTTGAAGTTGTTCTAGCTGCAAAGGCTGGACCATCGTCATATGGAACCCTATGGATTAGCTCATATGTGAGTCAAGACAGGTGAGTGAATACTTTTGGAAATATAGTGTATGTATTCATCTGTTAATAATTTTATTGTTTAAATTAAAATTAAATATATATCAGAAGATATAAGATGACATAGACGTTTAGGGCACATTTGTTTAATGACAGCTTAGAGCATGACATCTAAATATAATTAATAAAAAAAAAAGAATTTCAAAGCAAATCAGAAAATCAGGCAGCATTTGAATTGCTGATTTTTAATTATCCAATAAGTGGTTGCAAATATTTGTTTTTTCAGATAATTGCTAGTTAGGGTATAGTAAGAATATGGAAAGTAACATGAATGTCTTTGGAATTCGATAGGAAGTCAGGAGCACCCATAGAAAAACCAGGCGAACACAGGAAGACCATGAAATTTCCAGAGTCGTCTCACCCGTGGATAAGACCTGAATAGATCGCCACTGGATCGCCATGCCACCACTATAAATTTCAAATTTCCAGGAATTAATAGATTTATACATCTAAAATTTAGCCAGCAGAGAGATTGTAAGAAACATATAGGCTGAATTAAGTTATAATAGATTACAAGTTAACAGGGCAACATCAACTAAGCAGATCTTTACACCCCATACAGAGAAAGAAAAGGGCCAAGTATGTATTCCCTAAGGTATAAAGATCATAAAAGAAGGTTCCATATGGATAGCTCTAAGGCAGACAAATATTTCTATATTACCACTATTGGGACAATCCCTTGTCTCTGAGTAGACACAAATCATCACGCAAATGTCAAATAGGGACCTTTGCAACTGGGTTGTATATGACAATGAATAAATAATTAGGTCATTGAACCATTTGGCAGCATCACTGTGCTTCTGGATCTATCTATAACTCATGATAGTTCTGATAATATGATAGGATAAAGTTTAATGCAATCATATTTTGGTAATATACGAAGTAAAATTTGCTATGGAAGATGTACTGTGTCAAATACTGAATTTAGCCTTTTTTATTATTTCCAAAGAATAATAAACCTTTGTGAATAATCTTTCAGGGTCATTAGACTCTGGGGCTAGTGTTTTTCTTAATCAAACGAAAAATTGTCTGGGATTTAATGATACTTTATTGTCTTGTACAGGTGCTGGTCATAAAATTAGAATATCATAAACAGAATATCATACATTTTAAGTAATTCTATTCAAAAAGTGAAACTTGTATAGTATACACATTCGTTAAACAGACTGACATATTTAAAGTCTTTATTTCTGTTGATTTGATGATTATAACTGAAAACTAATAAAAAAAACGCCAATTCCAGATATCATAAAAATAGAATATTTCTTTAGACCAATAAAAAAAACGATTTTTGGAAAAGCTGGTATGAACATGAAAAGTGTGAGCATGTGCAGCACTCAATACTTAGCTAGGGCTCCGTTTGCCCGAATTACTGCAGCAATGCAGCGGGCATGGTAGATCGGTCTGTGGCACTGCTCAGGTGTTATGAGAGCCGATAAGGTTGTGCCGATAGTGGCCTTCAACTGCACTGCATTGTTGCGTCTGGCATGTCGCATCTTGCTCTTCACAATACCCCATAGATTTTCTATAGTGTTAAGGTCAGATGAGTTTGGTCCATGGTCCTTAAACCAGGTACTTGTAGCTTTGTCACTGTGTGCAAGTCTTGTTGGAAAATGAAATCAGCATATCCCAAAAGTTGGCCAGCAGCAGGAAGCATAAGGTGTGCTAAAACGGCTTTCACACCAACTACCTGCATGTCTACATTGATCACATCTATATATCTCCTCCTTGGTCCCTTCTGCCTCCTGCCTGGCAACTCCATTTCTAACATCTTCCTACCAATATATCCACTGTCCCTCCTCTGCACATGTCCAAACCATCTCAATCGGCCCTCCTTAACTTTGTCTCCCAATTGTCACTCGTAATGAGAACCTCAACATCTTAAGCTCTGCCACCTTCAGCGCCGCTTCCTGTCTCTTAGTCAGTGTCACTGTCCAAACCATACAACAAGGCTGGTCTCACTACTCTCTTATAAACCTTTCCTCTCACTTTTGTTGCAAGCCTTTTGTCACACATCACTTCTGACATTTTTCTACATCCACTCCATCCTGCCTGTACTCCCTTTAGTCTGACAGTTCTACCTGCCTCCCTCTCATTCATACACATGTATTCTGTCTTACAAATGTTAACTTTCAGTCTCCTCTTTTGTAGAGCATACCTCCACCTCTCCAAGTTCTCTTCTAGCTGTTCTTTGCTCTCACTAGCTTTGCGCTCATAGTCTTCGGTGATTCCTGTCTGGCCTCATCTGTTAGTCTCAAGAAGGGGCTCAGAGCCGATTCTTGATGCACCTTTACGTTGAAGCTATCTGTCATACCTACAGCACATCTAACTACTGTCATGCTGTTCTTATACATGTCCTGCACCAATCTAACGTACTTTCCAGCTCTCCGGAAATCCTCATACAACACCATAGTTCCTCCCTCGACACCCTATCATAAGATTTTTCTACGAAATCCACGAAGAGACAGTGTAGCTCTTTCTGACATTCTCTATACTTCTCAATCAGCATTTACAAAGCTCTTTATTGGAATGAAACTGCTGCTCACAAACCGTCACTGATTCTCTAAGCCTAGCTTCAACAACTCTCAAATATTCATTGTGTGACTCATTAACTTTATGCCCCTGTAGTTGCAATAACTCTGCACTTCACCCTTGTTCTTATAAATCGGTACATCAGTACACTTTTCCTCCATTCCTCAGGCATCAATTCACTCTCAAAAAACTTATTAAATAATCTAGTCAAAACGACACTTCTCTCCTATACATTTTCATACCTCTACCGGTATGTCATCAGGTCCGACTGCTTTTCCCTTCTTCATCCTTTTTAAAGCTTACTTCATCCTTGCTAATCTTTACTATATGCTGTTTCAATATTTCTATGCCTTCCATTTTTCTTTCATCTTTCCCCTACCTTCTTCTCGTCTGTCAGTACATTTCCATTTTTATCCTTAAAGGTACTGCTGGGATTTGAACCCAGGATATAATTTTTACTAGACAAGCACTTTAACCAACTAAGCCACAGGGCCTTATAAATTATTAAATTAAAAGAAATAAACACTTGAAATATATCAGTCTGTGTTTAATGAATGTGTATAATATAGAAGTTTAACTATTTGAATGGAATAATAGAAATAAATCAACTGTTTCATAGTATTCTCATTTTATAACCAGCAGCTGTGTACCTCTCTGGTCAATCACAGTTTGTTTGTATAAGTAACTCTAAATCTTATATGGTAAAGGTGTCCCTCAGGGATCTATGTGAGGGCCAGTATTATTTAGCATGTATATGGTAGCTTTGAAAACATAATACATTGTGGCCTGAGTTTTAATTTGTATGCTAATACTCAAATTTATATTGTTTATTTATTGTTTAACCTCATCTTTAGCACCAGTGGCCATTTTAACACAACTACCTAAATCTATAAATCTTGCATTTGGCTGGCTCTATTATATTTTTTACATTTATACATAATTCTAAAATGGTAACTAAATGTAAATGTATTATACGTACATCATTCTGATAGTTCAGTTCTTTGCTACATTTTCTCTTCTTTATTTTAATTACAGATTGTAGGGATGGTTTCATGCAGATTAACTGTATTCCCTGCTGGGGATTGCTTAAATGGGATTACACATTAAAAATATTGGAAAAAATGAGTTTCTGCAGCGTGTTTGCAGATACATATATGCATTCTTAATAATAATTAAGCAGCTGATCTTATGTATTTCTATCACATTTCGCCTCATGTCATATTTTTAATACAAAGAGAGAATATTTTATATTAGGTATTTCACTGCATGCCTTCAAAGTTATCACATTGACAAAAATATTTTGCCCATTAATTTTCTTCTGCATGTAACCAAGTTAATTCCTCTGAATTAATCACATCCTCTGGTGGCTACATTGGAATTCATTATCTTGAATCTGTGACTAATTTACACAAAGCATATTTCCTTGTCTGAACATCATTACAGTGCTGTCTGAGGTCTGCACAAGATAAAACTAAGGCACAATTAGAGTGGTAGACATTAGCACCCAAACCCGATTTCAAGGGAGTCCTGTAAATGCAGCTTTTATTACAAACCTGATTTCAAAACAGTTGGGACAAAGTACATATTGTAAATAAAAATAGAATGCAATGATGTGGAATTTTAAAAATTCCATATTCTATTCAGAATACAGCATGGATACCATATCAAATGTTTGAACTAAGAAAATGTATCATTAAAGAGAAAGAATAGGTGATTTTTAAATTTCATGACAACAACACATTTTAAAAAAGTTGGAAAAAAAGACCATGTTTACCTCTGTGAAACATTCCCTTTTCTCTTTACAACAGTCTGTAAATGTCTGGAGACTGAGGAGACAAGTTGCTCTAGTTGAGGAATAGAACTGTTAACCCATTCTTGTCTAATTAAGGATTCTAGTTGCTCAGCTGTCTTAAGATCTGGGCTGCAGGCTGGCCGGTTCAGGTTCCGGACCCTTTTTCTAGTCAGCCATGACGCAGTAATGGATGCAGTATGTTTTAAATTGTCATGTTGGATAATGCAAGGTCTTCCCTAAAAGAGACGTCTTCTTGACTGGAGCATATGTTGCTCTAGAACCTGGACATACCTTTTTAGCATTGATGGTGTCCTTCCAGATGTGTAGGCTGACCATGCCCCAAGCACTATTGCAACCCCATACAATCATGGGTGCAGGCTTCTGAAGTAAGCACTGATAACAATTTGGGTTGTCCTTCTCCACTTTAGTCAGAATGACACGGTGTCCCTGATTTCCATAAAGAACTTCAAATTTTGATTTGTCTGACCACAGAACAGTTTTCCACTTTGCCACAGTCCATTTAAAATGAGCTTTGACCCAGACTAGATGTCTGTGCTTCTGGATCTTGTTTAGATATGGTTTCTTCTTTGAACTATTTTAGCTGGCAATGGCGGATGGCACGGGGAATTGTGTTCAAAGATAATGTTCTCTGGAAATATTCCTGAGCCCATTTTGTGATTTCCTGTATGCCTGTATGTGATGCAATTGTTTGTACCTTTAACTTTTCCAGCTTCTTATTGCCCCGTCCCAATTTTTTAGAGATGTGTTGCTGTCATGAAATTTCAAATGAGCCAATATTTTGCATGAAATATCAAAATTCATGCAGTCCGTTTTTATTTACAATTTGTACTTTGTCCCGTCTTTTTTGGAATCGGGTTTGTAAAGAAACATGAAATGATGTAAACAAACATGAAAATGTGTCGTATAGCCCTCTCTGCATTTTATCTACAATAAGGTCACAGGATCATCATTAAGAAAATCAAAAGATAATCATGAAAAGATGAATTAATTACTAATTTAATACAGCACTGATTTGACAACAGTAACTTTTGGGGGCCATTTGGAAAATATTCATTTGATTATTATTCTTTGCACATAATGGATCTATTCGTGATTTATGGCTTGACTCCTAGAGGAAATATAAAAACCTCTGAATGTAACACCAGTTTAAATATGATCCAGTTTCATTTAAATAACCTTGCTTCTACGATTCCTATAAGAATTTATTACAACAGCATATCAACCATGTACCAGGTTCATTTGTATGTATATTTAAATTTTAAACAAAATTTCCGGAATCATCCCACCCGGGGCTCGAACCTGTATCCTCTTGCTGTGAGCATGCAGCACTAACCACTGCGCCACCATGCCACAACAGCTATGTGCTGTATTGCAACTATGTGCTGTATTGCAACTTTATAACTTACTGAATGTTTTCTGACTGTCACAAATTCCTACCAGGGAACACACATAAAAGGTTTTGGAAAATAATCACATAGTTTATTAAAGCACAATAATGAAAAACAGACTAAGAAACAAAAAAACTCTTGGATAATAAACAAAACGCAAGCCATGAAGTTTATTATCGTAAACTTTAGATACACATGTGAACCCACAAAAACAAATATACTCCCTTTATATTTAATGTTAAAAACACATTCCACATGAATGAGCTATAGAGTGCTCTACTATATGTAACCATGTTATGTAATTCATGGAATGCCGGGTTGCTAACGCTGCCGAAAACCTCACAGTGAGCTCTCCCTGAGATCTCAACCAAACAATAATTTTCCCGCCTGCTTCTGCACTGGAACTTGGATGATCTGGACAATGTCACGGTGGAACTTTGGGGCTGGGGTTCACACAACCACAGCATTCTGCAGCTCAGGACAGTACAGGAACTGACTTCATAAGAATGAGGTATTATCTCTCACCCACTAAACACTGACGACTCTACTGTGGAGATTGTCAAGCACACCAAATGCCTTGGTGTTTACCTGGCATGTGATCTCATGTGGTCCATCAACACCAGCACTATCTCCAGGAAAGCACAGAAGCATTTCTACTTTTTGAAAGGGCTGAAGAAGGCTCCGCTCCCATTCCTACAGAGGAATCATTGAGAGCAGCTGGGCAGCTGCATCAATGTCTGGTTTGAGAACTGCATTGTGTCTAAAAAGTGCCTGTGTCCAGTCTGTGAAATAAAAACTGCATTAATGAAGCAAAAGAAAACTCAAGAACAAAAATTCTTTAGTGCAAAACATAACAGCATTATGTGAAATTACAAACGTTTACGAAAATTCTGCATTGCACTTCGCTTACAACAAAAGTTTACCTGGTCACAAGAGGTCAGCCTTTTCCACTTGAAAAATTTGTGAATGAATAAGTCGAAGATAAGCTGAGGAAAGAGAGCATATATCTATTTTAAACAGAATTTAGGTTAAATTTTTGGAAATGTTTATTAACTCTCAGGACCACTGTAGATACAACATTGGTGAATGTGTTGCATTGTTTTGACTGTACTGTCATTCAGCGCAAGGTTTACAGTTCATTACATTTTAATAGGGGAACAGATGGAGCGACCTGCTTGCTTGAATGATTGCATGTCGTAGTTGTAAGAACAAGTTGTAAATAAAAATTGAATGCAATGATGTGGAAGTTCCACAAAATTCCATATTTTATTCAGAATAGAACATAGATAACATATCAAATGTTTAAACTAAGATAAAGTAACATATAAAGAGAAAAATTAGGTTATTTGTAATGATACTCCACACAGGAACACACAGGATGAGGCAGAAGTAAACGCAGAGGGGTTATTTTAATAATGATTCTTTTCCAAATAAACCAATAGAGAAATAAACTTGAAAACATGAGAAAAAAAAACGGAACAAGAAAATAAGCGAAACACGTAGCATGAAACAAAGAACAAAACTCTTATCATAGGTATAGTATAACTATATCTTAAGTTCTACATTTAATTTTAATGCCACACACCAAACTGAACAAAAACTCAACTTAAATAACCCGGGTAATCAGTGCTCCCAATTGCAACCAGCAGCCGTTGATTAGTTCATGTGACTGCCCCATAAGAAAGGCCATGTTTACCACTGTGATTCATCCCTATTTCTCTTTACAAAAGTCTGTAAACGTCTGGTGACTGTGTAGACAAGTTGCTCAAGTTAAATGAATGGGAATGTTAACTCGTTCTTGTCTAATGTAGGATTATAGTTGCTTAAATGTCGTTTTTGTCGTATCTTCTGTTTTATAATGCGCCAAATATTTTCTATTGATGAAAGTTCAGTGCCTGGACCCTTCTTATCCCAGCCATGTCGTCCTTCTCCTCTTTAGTCCTAATGACACGGCGTCCCTGATTTCCACTTTGCCACAGTCCCTTTTAAATGAGTCTTGGCCTAGAGAGAACATCTGCGCTTTTGGATCTTGTTTAGATACAGCTTCTTCTTCAAACTATATAGATTTCGCTGGCAACGGTGAATAGAATAATCAATTGTGTTCACAGATAATGTTCTCTGTAGATATTCCTGAGAACCCATTTTGTCATTTCTAATACAGAAGCATGCCTATATCTGATGCAGTGCCGTCTAAGGGCCCAAAGATCACAAGCACCCAGTATGGTTTTCTGCCCTTGACCCTTGCGCACAGAGATTATTCCAGATTCTCTGAATCTTTTGATGATATTATGCACTGTAGATGATAATATGTTGGAAGTCTTTGCAATTTTATACTGTCAAACTCCTTTCTGATATCGCTGCACTATTTGTCAGTGCAGAATTATGGGTATTGGTAATCCTCTTCCCATCTTTACATCTGAGAGCTGCTGGCACTCTAAGATGCTCTTTTTATAACCAGTCACGTTGGACTAATAAGTTGCAATTGTTTGTACCTTTAACTTTTCCAGCCTCTTATTGCCCCGTCCTAGATTTTTTGAGATGCGTTGCTGTCACGAAATTCCAAATGAGCCAATATGTGGCATGAACTTTCAAAATTTCTCAATTTCGACATTTGATATGTTGCCTATGTTCTATTGTGAATACAATTTCAGTTTTTGTAAATTATTGCAATTCCATTTTTATTTACAGTTTGTACATTGTCCCAACTTAAAATCGGGTTTGTACCGGGTATGTATCTTCTCAAAACACTAAAAAGATAAATGGTACAAATTGGCACACTGCTTCAGGTGTCAATTTAATCCCATTCTTCATGCAAATGTGTCATTAAGGCCAACACTATGGATCTGTCATTGTTTCATGTTCATTTAAACATTTTCCAAATATTCTCAGTATCTAAAATGTCAGGACCACAAGCAGGCCAATCTATGAAAAATACACTTTTGACTCACAGCCATGCATTTGTAATAGATCTCAGGCACAGGTTCATTCTTTCTGCAATGTAAATTCTTATGATTTGGGGAAGAAAATAAAGTGAATTTAGAACCAGGTTGTGTATATGAAGCAAAGACTTTATTACCTGACATGCAATTCATGCTTTGTATAGTATTTACTAATGTTTCAATAAAAATATTAGATTCAGAAATGAATGCCATGATTTTTGTAAGAAAAAGCCTTTCACATGAAATAAGTCCCTCGTGGAGTATAAACTCTATGTTGGTGCTGATGGAGGAGCAGAATTCATGCGTTGCTTTGCTATTTTTCTCTCTGTTTTTTGACACAGCACCTGCACCCACAAGCAACTCATACTCCAGAGATGCCCTGGCAAAAGCAGCAACAAACAAACAACCAGAGGCTGATGAATGTGTATGGGCATGAGAGGTAGGATCGAAGAGATTGATCAGTGTCCCACTGTCTCACTGCCGATTTTAGCCTCTGTCAAAGCTTTGCTAGAGGGAGATGGATTCTGTCGTCTGAAGTACTGGATTAATGGTGCAGAAGTGGATGCTGGGCCTAGCACTCTGTCCAGCCCCTTGGGCTCCGGGTGTGTGTGTGTTGTAGGAGTATTGACAGTATTTCAGGAAGTTATAGTCTTCTCTGCTTATTCACCAACCCTTACACGTAGAAATATAGTGACCAGGAATTGATGCAAATTTAATTTAACTGGATTCTGAAGAATTAATGTCCTTTTTTTTCCTGTCATAATTACAGTTTTATAGAAAAATGAATCCAGTTGGTACCTTTTAGGAGAAACAAATTGAAGTCGACTTACCCGTAGTGTGCAAAGTATAGTTGAAAGAGATGTGCAACAAGGTCAGAGGCAATACCTTGTTCTTTTTCTAATTTCCATTCAGAGGCAGTGACACTTTTTTCTCATGTATTTGAATTCAAAGACCCACCTCCTGTAAAAAGAACATAAAAGAACTGTGAAGGTCATAGTCTTAAGAGCTGTGGGGCAAACTATTCATGCCAATGCCTTTGCCTGACTTCCTACGTGCTACAGACAACTTTTTTTGTGTTTTGTCCTGCAGAGGCACCGTGTGGTTTGCATTCCTGAAATGAAAGCCCCCACCCCTCCATTTCTTTGTATGTCTCTTCTCCAAACTTCAGACATTTTTTCAGTGCCACAAAATCCCTGAGGTTTTTACCCAAAATATTCCCAGTCTACTCCTGAAGACAATAGGATATATGCACTCCTTTACAGAGTAATGAGGACAAAAATGCAAGCAGACAGTAACTGAATTAACAAGTGCCTCTTGCTCTCCCTATTTGAATTTCTCAACATTTCATTTTCTCTTCCCCTTTTCTTTATTTGCACAAAATCCATGTTGCAGATATCTAATTAAAATAAGAACACCATACATCTGCTCCCTCACTAATCTGCCAGTGAGGGTAGCACACTCGGCTAGTTTATATTTTTCATTCCAACAGATATTCCACCTTGTTCCTGTGGTGTGTCACTGAGAACTCAAAAAAAAGTGAGTGAAGCCTACAGCAGTGGTTAATTAATTTCATAACATTGTGAGTGACTTAAAAACCAGCTTCAAATGAAGTTTCATTTTCTTGGCATACCAACTTACTACATACTAATTACATGACACTGAGAGTTTTTATTAAGACAAAAGTGGTGTGGTACAAAAAGTATATTGGGAAGATACAGTAGGAAAGTCACTTATAAAATGCATAAATTAGGCCACAGATAAGGTGGAGATCATAGCAATGGAAAATGGAGGAATCAAAAAGTGCACACACATGGATAGGGGTCTCCAGAAAAAGACAGATTGTGTCATGTACAGGGTATAAGCCCAGAGGCTGAAGGGAACTTTTTCTTCTGTCCTTAATCAGCCCATTTATCTGTGTCCAGGCCAGATATACGAAAGGTGTGCAGAGAAAGTAAGTTTCATTTTGAAGAAGTCATTGGTGAGTTAACTCCATATCGCAGCACTCATCCATTATCCAACTAATTCTGGAAAAGCAATCTAAAAATACTTTCCACATGTTTTTTCTTGTCAAGCACATAATCCTTTGCTTAATGTAGTTGTACATTTTGATGAATGACCAAGGCTGCTACTTTAAATATCATTTGAGCAGGGTGATATTCAACTGTGAAAATATAATTTGTGATCTGATTAAACATGCTTCAAATTATCACGCCAAAAATGAATGAATGACTATTATTACTTCCCAAGTGGCCTTGTAAAATAGTAATCAAGCTTCCTGCAATGATATGTTCTGCCTGTTATAGGATGAAATGTGTGCATGCTCCAAAGATAATCCCAAGGACATACCATTTCAGCAAGAAATGGTATCCCTTATCACTACTTTTCACTCTCCTTGCTATACTTTCAAATTTTACTCTAGTGTCTATATGCAGCCTGACTGATGACTATAAGCGACATTATATTGATATTAAACTGAAGGTCTAAAACTGCAGTTCAGTGTAAAATAATGTTTTTTTTTTCAGAATTTCCTTACAATGTTTTATTGTAAACCGTTAGACATTTGGGGTCATCATATGGAATCAGATCCAAAAAGAACAGCACAAAAAAAACGCAAAACGTAATACTTATAAGCATCACACACATTTTTACCTCAAGCATAAATAAAGCATATAGATTTTAGGCAAATTATCCAGCAGTGTAGTTTGTGCTTAGAATGCTGCAAGTGTGAATGTCCAGTTCTGATGCTTGTGCACTCAGACTTCTGCATGTGCGTTTTGTTGTTTGTATGTGTTTGCAAGCTATTTTGGC
>JAOUQV010000014.1:6699422-6714469 GCA_028565295.1 Aspidoras spilotus | reverse complement strand
AATTTACATCTATATTTATAACTTCTACATTGGAAAGCCGTAGTCGTAGGCTTGTGGTTAAGGAACCAGCCTTGCGAACGGAAGGTCCTAGGTTCGATTCCAAGTAGCGACAAGTCATGGCTGAAGTGCCCTCGGGCAAGGCACCTAACCCCCCGGGCACTGTGATGGCTGCTCACTGCTCCGGGCACGTGTGCTCACTTCACTCGTGTGTGTGTGTTTTACTGCACGGATGGGTTAAATGCAGAGGACCAATTCCGCTGAGTGCGAACATAGTGGCAAAATGTATCACTTTCACTTTCAGAATTCAGGTCACATTAGGTATAGTTTAAAGTTTCCACAGTCGGTGATGGTTTGGGGAACCACATCATTTGCTGGTGTTGGTCCACTGTGTTTTCTGAGGTACAAAGTCAAAGAAGCTGTCTACCAGGAAGTTTAAGCACACCTCATGATTCCTGCTGCTGACCAACTTTTGGAAGATGCTGATTTCATTTTCCAACAGGACTTTAAAGACCATGGTATCCCTGTTCTTAATTGGTCAGCAAATTTATTTAAATTATTCTAATTTATCTGAGATACTGAATTTGTTTTTTTTATTAGTTTTCAGTTATAATTATCAAATAAACTTTTTAACGATATTCTAATTTTATGACCAGCACCTGTATAGATAGTTAATGTGACTTTCATAATATTAAAAATAAATTTGGACAAATTACTTACTCCAGAACTATTTTCTCAAGCATATTTTTTACAGGTAATCCGCTGCCCATATCAATGGCATGGTCCTGTGTGGTTGTTAACATTAAAGATGTATTAAATATTATTATATCTTGACTATTCAGAAAATATGTGACATTGTTTTTTTAACTATTAATAGATCATAGATCAATAGATAAAAATGTTAAGTGAAAATTACTTCTTTATATTAAAATACTGTAAAAAGAAGCATTTTACTGAAATTGATGATAAATTACAGTATGACAATTCTACATTAGACAATTACACAGACAGCTCAGTCGGTAGAGGCCGTGCTTCTGGAAAATCCAGGAGCATTAGAAATAAGAGGTTCGACTGCACCAGCTGACAAGAGATTCAGATGCTCAGTTGGCTTAATTTCATGGAGCACATTGCAAAGCAGTGATGGTGTATGGCATTATACATCTACATATTATATTTAGCTGTTTTCGAAAAGCCCATCATTACATAGCACATTGTAAATTTGCAGGTCTTAGAAATAACTGGGAAGGTTAGATGCTACTTAATAAGCATATAATATACTAATCTTCCTTTAGCACTCTCCACTTGTAAAAATATGCCCCTTATCTCATGAAGGACAAACAGCAAATATATTGCTGAAAGATACTTATTACCTAAATCCTGTAACATTTTGTCACCAGCAAAATGTGATGCGCAGACACAAATTAAATCATTGTAAGGATATCGACTGTGTCTCTAGAATAAGTAAGATGGCAAATAAGTCCCATTTAAAATATAACTGATTGCCAATTCTCTGTCCCTGAAAGAGTAAAAGGTAAATATAGATTGAGAGTGAGTGAAGGGAATTGCTCCATTTGCATTTTATCAGTATTTTAAATATTTGCATTCATATTTTGGGGGAATAGGTTTGGATATGGTAGCAGGTCATAAAACATCACTGCGCAATATAAGATGACCAACCTGTGTGTGTTGTTGTTTTATCTCCACTCCTAGCCTGGAGACCTGCAATCCCAATCCTCTCCACAGCTTCCTCACAGGACAAAGGAGAATGCGCTTTATACAGATAAGGATTCCTGGAATGAAAATGATTGAGCCTGCACACATACCCATGTTAAGGTATTCTGTTTCCACTCTTGTCTCAAATAGATAAAATCTCAGACACCCAACCTGGGAGTGAATGGTTAATCCCTGTCCCTTAAGTACTGTCATGTCTCTCCCCTGTCACTAGCCCTCCTCATGAGATCACTCATATCAGTCACAGTGGGTGATTTATTAGCCTGTGTAATCTTTTTTATGCCTTTATTATTCTTTAAGGAGAAAGAATTTCAAAAAATAATATTTTTCTGCTGCAAATGATCTAAAGGGGAGCAAATGAAAAAGCAATGTGTGAGAGCTCTATGAGGAAAGTCAAGACTCCTGCAAATCTTCTGCGGAGAATACAAATGCATTCATCTGATACTCCTACCTGCATCCACGCACAAGCAAAAATTTAAACACAGTGAAAATCCTCCTTGTCAATCACGCATCTTGTGCTAGGCGTGTCCATAGTGTATGATTTAGGGTAACACTTAGTACATTAGCATCTGAAAATTATGTTTATGGCATATTTGAAGGCTATCAGCTGTGTCACTTGCTCCTCTTGGCAAGTTACATGCCAACTTGCCTCCAAGCGCGTCTACCGTTGGTAATTCTAATGGTAAATTAGCCAGGCAGAAGTACTGTCTAATGTTATTATGCTAATAGCCTTACCTCTGTCTCCTGCAATTCAGGCTAAAGTGCTCTGCGATAGATTCTTGAGCACTTTGTGAATCTTAGACTGACAAAGTAGAGCATAGAGCATATCTCAGTAAGGAATGTGTGCCAGTCATGCTCTGGATATTAACATAATTTTGTGATCATCTTGACAGTTAAATGACATTTATTACTGCATATGAATAACAGTAGCGTCGGCACATGAGTTTATGAAAGTTGCTATGCATCTTACTGCAGAATGGCCTTACAACACATTTATTTTAAAACTCTTACTTCCAAGAAATGCTGTGTCAGTTTTTCGTGCCATCTTTTATGATTTCAAATATGATATAGAGGTTTCCCACAGAGCTACTTTTATTTAAGACAATACTGTATTTACACTTTTCCCTTAGTAACACAAACAAGCTTTAAATTGTGATTGCAAAGGTTATTTTCAGTGGGAAACTGCCACTGAATTATTAATTATAATTAACATTTCATATATATTTTGAAAGTTCTAAATATAATTCTTTTAATGGCACAAGTTTATTTTACTGCGATCTGCCCTGGGTTTATCCTTAAAACAGAACACAATCAGCTATAGAATACATACTATACACTTAACAGAACTGTTCGAGTATAATTTCAAAACCAAACAAAAAATGTCATTGTCATTTGTAGTCCTGTAGAATGTCTCTGCATCTCTGTATTAATATCTTTCTTTACTGTCAGTATGTCAAGATCTTAGTGAACATGAATTTTTACATGATGGAAGTTCTTGTCCTGTAGATACAAAACATGGATAGCAAAGAAGTTTTGTATGAGAGTTTCCTTTTATAAAGAGGTCGGTATTCCATTTAAATCCAGATAAATTATGTCCTCAAGCAGTCTTCATGTTCTGATTCCTGCATTTCCATAAAGACAATGAATATAATCGAAAATGATGAGTCTTGGTTATCCTTTTTGCAGACTACCGTGTGACCTGAAAAAGAAGATTTCAGATTTTACTATGTTTAAGCCAAATGATATCAACATTTAACAAACATAATATTCCAGTATATTGGAAACATGAAAATGTAAAATAGTTGCACTATTACAATAATGGTATGCCAATGCAGATATTAAAAATCAGTTTGCTGTTTTTTCAAAGGATAAAAAAATATTTATTTCTTGTGCTGTTTACTCCATAGAAATAACGTACTTTTTTAAGGTTTGGGGTTTAGTTCTACAGGTTCTGTGTCTGAAACGTAACTGAGAAAAGAAATGGCTTTAATTAAATCAAATCACTTCTTGCACTTTAAAAATAATTCCAGGCTGGTACCAGTCATGAATAAATCAGGAAGCACATGTACTAAATTTTAATTTAGTCAACACACTGAACATTGGAATTAAAATTTTAGCATTGAGACTCTAAAGATAAATATAAAATTGCAAATTCTTATTATATTCTATATAAATCAACTTTATTAAGAAACTTTAAAAAGTGCACAGCATGGGTTTAAAGCTCCAAGATTTTCTGTTATATCAAATCATATATATAATGTTTTATAATTAGTAATCTGTAAACATTTATTTATATAGCACATTTAAAACAAAATTACTTTACAATAAAAAGAAAAGAAAATGTATATTAACATTACCAGAAGAACACATTAGACATACAATAACATTAGAACAATACTTAATCCACAGTTCCACAGTTTTTTTCAATAGCCACATGCTATAAACCTGAGTTTAACCTTAAAAACAGTCAAAGAATTTCTAACATCACTTTAAATGCCTTGGTGCTGCAACAGCAAATACACAACCCCCTTTTCATTTAAAATGAGAACTAGAAACAGTCAAATATGCAAAGATCTTGATTCCACATACAAACAGATTATGTCCATAATATATAAAGTTGCCAGCCCATTTAAGGCTTCAAAAACATTAATCGTAATTTATACTGGATTCAGCGTGAAATGCTATTTTTTTTTTGGAACCAGTTAATAATTTGACTCGATTATTTTGAACTAATTTTTGTCGCACAAGAGATGCTTCAATAATTCTAAAATATAGCACATTACAGTAATCAAGAATAAAAAAGCATGAATGACTTTTTCAAGATCCGAAGTATTAAGAAATGACTTAGATATTGTTCTTAGGTGGAACAAGCTTGACTACTGCATTTATTTGTTTCTCAAAACTTAATTCATAATCTAAAACGAAAGCATGGTTTTTAAACTGTATTAAAAATATAACTTCTGTTTTACTATCATTTAACTGAAGAAAGCTGCAAGTCAACCAGTTTTTAAAATCCATGATACACTTATTAAGTCTTCCTAGAGAGAATTGATTTCCAGATATCAAAGGTAGGTACAATTGTAAATTGTCCGCATAGAAATGAAATTAGATGGCATGCTTTCGAATAAGGAGAAGGAAATATAATGAAAAAAGAAAAAATAATAAATAAATGAAAAAAATGATCCTTGCGGAACCCGAGATGTCAAAGTACTGGAATCAGCAAATTATTTAACAATAAAAACTGAAAAGTCCTTTGTGTAATATAAGAGATAAACCAAATAAATAAATATTGATCAACAGTATCAAATGCAGTACTCAGTTCAGTAAAACCAAAATTAAACAATCCCCAGAATTAGGAATACCTAAAAGGTCATTCGAACTTTTGCAAGAGCAGACTAAGTACAGGTATACCTCGACTTATGTCGTGAGATTTAAGTCATTCTCGATTTTACGCCTGTTTAAAAAAATCCATGGTAAAATAAAAATAAAGTTTAAGTAATTTTACGAGACTTTACATCTGTCCACCACAAACATTGGAATACTAGAAAACCATTAAAGCAGAAAAATCATGTTATTGTACAATAAATAAGAATGAAAGCAAATACATCCATAATAAAATACGTTTAGAAGTTCCAATACGTATCTACCGATTGTTTTAAATTCATAATACTTTACACATGGTATAGGTCTGTTTATCACCGCAGTCACGCCATCTGCATTTAAATGCTCGATCAGAGAAGTGGCCTTGGTATACAATACACATTTTATTTCCAGAACATTTTAGATGTCAGTAGGTTATGTTTATTAAGGTGTAAAGCTCCTTTCTCCTATATTTTAAATCTGTACAAAAAGCGAGCAGCGTGTCCAAGTGTTTTTTTTTTTAAAGTACAGATGTGACCGCAGTTAATCTTTCGTTTTCATTCATTTGTGACCTTATATGTACTGTATTTTGCCCCCATGGCTCCTAAGAAATTTTTTTTGTGAAAGTGTTGTTTTTTGTCATTTAAAAACAGCACTTTTTTGTGAATTTTTTTGTGAAAGTGCTGTTCGCTAAACATCGGTGAAATTTTGTTTGTAAGGTTAAAATAGATTCTTGTTAAAATGCATTTATAAAAAAGTACAGAACTGGGAATGGTTATTTTCGGTTTAGCCTATAGACAATTAAATTCAACAATTCAAGTCATTTTTCGGCTTAAGTCGTGTCTCCTGGAACCAATTAACAATTTAGGCTGAGCTATACCTGTACTATGAAATGCCCTAAAGCCTGATTGAAAACTCTCATAAATATTGTTGCTGTACAGGAAATATGCTAGTTGGGTTTAAACAACTTTTGGGTTTAATGATCAACTTTTTTTGAAATGATCATTTTGATTCAGGCTGGTAGTTACTCAGAACCCCTCTATCCATATAATGCTTCAATAAGTTTAAAACATCCAGTCACTGTGCCAGAGCCTAGACTTGCATATATAATTTAAAAAAAAAATGAATTTCTCAACTTTGTCAGGATTCAATAAGTTCGTGAAAGGGACATCTGTTATAGACTTCATGTCCTTCTCGCCTGAGCCTTGCTCATTATCTAAGCCACAACTGCTCCTGTTAAAGTTTCTTTCCTACAAATGAGGTGCGAGCACTGTGGTTAACTCATGCTCACACCCCTCCCTGTGACAGCACCTTTCAGGCTCATTAACTCTAGCAGGTCTTCCAACTCAGCAGCCACGGCTTAAAATACTATGCTAGAGCTTGCCGGGATTGGAGGTGAGAGCTCTGCCAGGCCTGGGAGCCTTTAGCATGCCGGTCTGATCTTGTTCTTATTAATTGACTTACACATGGACACACACAATGGCAGGGTGGAAGACACTGCTAACAGAGGTTAGGTTATATCTCTGTATTACAGGACAGTGTGACTTGGCTGTACAAAGAATCTCAGCATAGTCTACACCTTCAAATAAAAAAAGAAGGGAGCTGGAGGGTGCGCTGACAATCCAGGATTTGTTTTGGTCACTTCCTTCTTATGTACTCCCCCGTGCATCAGTTCTTCTACATTTTTACTACTTTGCAAATCTGATTCTGGATAGGTTGCACGTTGGTCCTGCCTGAAATTCTAAATTGAAACATTGACCAAAAGTAATGCAGTAGATGAATATGTCAGTAGTTTTATAGCATTTATTTATTCATCCCAGGGGTAGCACAGTGGCACAGTAGGTAGACCTGTCACCTCACAGTAAGAAGGTTATACACCCTAGTGGGATGGCCCAGGTATTTTTTTGTGTGAAATTTGCATGTTCTCCCAGTGTTTGCATGGGTTTTCTCCGGGTGCTCCGGTTTCCCCCACACTCCAAGACATTATAATAATAATTGATACTTTATTGATCCCCATAGGGAAATTGTTCTGTATGTAATCCATCCAGGGCTGAATGCCTGGAGCAGTATACTGCACAAGGAAAACTCCACACAGAAAGTAGCCCACCAGGGGCTCGAACCCAGGATCTTTAGCACTACTCACTGTGCCACCATACTGACGTTACACAATAAACTATTAATAGTAATTTATCCCCTTACCTTGCTGGTAAATGTGGCAAATAATTAAAAAATTGGTTTTATAATACTTAAAGGTTTCATGACAGAATACAAGGTTACATTCCTATGAAAGGTTTATTTAATTACATTTTTACAGTATAGTATTTGGTATATACTGGGCAATCTGGCATCTACAATTTTCCTAGCATGCATGTTTTTGGACTGTGTTAGCATGAAAACTTAGAACTCTGCAATATGCACCTATTGTCATATAAAAGCAACTCTGTTTATCAGTGGCCTTGCAGTACTACAATGCTTTATGATAGATGTAAAACAAAACTATAAAATTACAAGGTCAAACAATGGTTTACAATCATTACTATGGCCCTGAAGATGGAGCCAAAATAGATACAACCAGGAGCTCTAATCATGTCACCACAGTGACACTTATGAGATTCCACACTTTTACTACATTCTAGTAAGGGTGGTGGTCTTGAGCTCCAAAAATCAAAAGCAGATAGGTTTGAGAGGAACAGACAGTACCTCAGAAGCATGCCCACCACTGCTGTGACAGTTGGTGTTATAGCATGCATTATTTAAGCTAGCTAACGTAAAAAAGGGTGGCCTCACGTAAGCCCCCACTGTCCTATGAATAATTTAGGAATTGACTGAAGAGAGTATTTGGTAAGTCAAACACCTCGGGCTACTGGATGGCTATAAGCCCAGTTTGTCAGTGTCAAGAAGCATATACATGCAGGCCTGTTCCTTAAAACTGACAAAAACTCACAAACAGGCTTACACACAGTGTATGAAAATAACTAACGGTATGGAAAAAGACTGTAGAAAGTGTTTGTCAAAATCCGTTGTAAATGCCAGTACCTTTACTTTAAAAACAAAATTTAATCTAGAACAAATAGAAATGTGACATATTCACACTGATACTCTATATAGACATTTATATGTGGTAATTTTAAGTTAAACATCAGATGCTTTGCTTTTCTTAGAAGCTAATGGTGTATGATTTCAGGTTATTCAAGTAAATAGTAAAATAAAATTTGAGAATATAAACTTTGTTATGGCACTCTCGTTATTTTACGTTAGTGTCGTGACGGGGTGTAAAATCACCTTTCTCCCCCGGTTGCATGAAGCTGGTGTCTTACTGTGTGTATGTTTGGGCGCCTGTTTGCACGCTTAGAATAAAAAGAAAAAAAAGAAAAGGCCCTCAACCCATCAGCGACCTCGGAACCCAGTACAAACCCCCCCGGAAGGCCTGTATTGCTCACAGCTAGCCTACAGGCACTTCAATCCTGACGAGGGGGCGAGACCTCCTATGCTTCTGAGCTTTATAGACTCGATGAGCCGCACTATACTGTTGATATTACTCCCCCGGATGATTCATACGCCTGTCTGGCAGAGTTGCGAGGCCACTACCCAGAGGAGGAACGTCAATATCCCCGCATTTCCCCACCGCACTCCTACACCTCAGAGGAGGACCATCAAATGTCGCCCCTCAACGAGGAATTCGCAGAGGAGTCATCTGCACACGATTCCTTGGCACATGAGCGCCTGGGGACTATGAGCCCCTCGGGATAGGAGGAGCCACATCAGGAGGACGTTGAGACCAGCATGCCCTCGCCAGCACCAGAGACACATCGCTCGCACCGACACCCACGCCATGCCTTGTGACAGCGTCAAAGCTTGGTCTAGCTGCAACAGCGCCGGCCGGGGCAGCTTGTTCCACTCCTCCTAAGCTCCTCTTCAGCACCATGGAAAGATAATCCTCCACATGGCGGATCCATGGTTCTACACAGCACCCTCTCGGTCCCTAGGTGACTACATTGCCCGGACCAGTGGCGCTGAAGCAGTGGATCTATTCCATGGTGTTGTCTTGTCTTTCCCTGTTTGTCATTTTGGTTGTTCCCCCTCTGTTGCAACCTTAAGGGGGAGTGCTCTGTTATGGCACTCTCGTGTTTTTACGTTAGCGTCGTGACGAGGAGTAAAATCACCTATCCCCCCGATTGCATGGGTCTGGTGTCTTACCGCATGTCTTCGGGGGGCGTGGCCGCTCTGGAGGCATGGTCGTCTCATTTTCAATTCTTATTGGCGTGCCTACTTAATGGGATTGGAGATGGGATTCGGCCGCGCGTCCATTGTAGAATGTGTAAGGAAGGTGAATGCATATTAGGTTGTTGCTGCAGTGTCTTAGCGTGTTGTGTTTTATATAATTAATTATTTCTTTGTTTTTTGTCTATTCACTGCTGCTGGCTTCCGAGAATTTAATAGGATATATCCAGCATCGGAACCAGCAGCTACCTCAACCCACTTCTCACCTGCCAACATCCTCACCTTAACTCCCACAGACTGTTTTGTGTGCTTTTTGTCTTTTTGGTGTTTTCTGTAAAATGAACTTTTCCCTGCACTTCCATCCGTGTTTAATGTTTTTTGTTTGTGACGGCATTGGCGTCACGTAACAAGCTTAGCATGATTTTAGTCTCCAATCACAGATAGGCAGCACAAATTAAACAATATTATGCCAGCAATTACAAACTCTGTGCTTTTTTATTTCTAACCTTTACTAATTATTCAGAAATTAGCACCTAATATAAGTACCTTTTTCACGTATCTTGTAAATTGTTAAAAAAGCATGATTCGTTTTCAGTTAATGTTCTCTTTCACATGTAAATCTAGTATATCAACTGCAGATGCCTTAACTTAAAACGGGGTAAACAGCAAACAAAGAAGTGTTTAATAAATAACACCTCAAAAACAAGAAAAGAAACACATGCAAAGATAGTGGCAAGCAAAACATTTATTCATTCATCTTCAATACCTGCCTAATCCTAGTTCTAGGGTCACAGGGAAGCCGGTGCCTCTATGCATGAGGGCAGAAACAACCCTAGACAGGGTGCCAATCCATCATAGGGCACACACACACAATCATACACAAACAGGCAATTTAGAGACACAGATTATCCAATCATGCATGTCTTTGAAATGCGGGAGGTAACCAGAGTACCCGGAGAAAACCCGCACAAACACGGAAAGAACATGCAGACGGCACACAGATATTTCGCCCCACCTGGGCAAGATAAGCCATCTGCTTATGGAGAAGACAGCTCTCTAAAGAACAGGGAAATCTGTCTCTCAAGTGTAAGAAAAAGGAGCAATATATGCCTCATATTGCTACCTCATACATTGCTGATATTGACCGCTAATCGGTACAGCGTTCCATTGTCTGTAACATTACCATAAAAAGAGCAACGAAGTGACACTGACATTAAACAGAGAGACTCAGGTGCTTGCGTTTACCGATAATTAGCATGGTCATGTTAGAAAATGTAGTAATTGTGGCAGAAGTGCGCCCCTTACATTTAAATAATCACTAAATCCAATCTATAGCTTGATATTATTTAAAAGTATCATGTTTTAACTCATTCATTATTTACTAAATTCACTAATTTATTCCTTCATAAAATCTGGTCTATGCATTTTTCAACAATAACAAAACAGTTAAGGTCACTGAATTCTAATAAGATATCTACCCCTTTACTTGACACTTTCTCATAAAGAAGTTACAGCAGAAGCTTTTCTCACCCTGGTCGTCTTGACTTTGTTTCCAGTGCTACAGCTCCAACCTTTAAGATCTGGCAACACCTTACATTCCTCACCGTCCATGCAAGGCTGCATCTGACACCACCACTTTTGTGCTACTATAGATGCTGTGGATACAAAAATAAAAAAGACTTGGGGTAATATTGTAATGCTTTGCTGATGTGAGAGGTGAGATGACAATGTACAGACTGGTTTGAGATTATAGAAAGGTAACAGCAATTCTAAAAATAAATCGTTACAACCAATGAATGCAGAACACTATATGCTGAAACTATGCCAGAAAGAATTAAGGCAGTTCTGAAAGCAAAAGAGGGTCTAACATTTTACTAGAATGTATTCATTCATTCATTTTCTATACCCGCTTAATCTTCATGGGGAAGTCAGTGCCCACCGGGCAACTTTGGTCACAAGGGCAAAAACAACCCTAGACAAGGCGCCAATCCATCATAGGGCGCACAAACCCACACAATCACTCACACCCATTTACTACTAATTAATTACCATTATAGAAAAATACATAAATTTAGTCTTTTACAAAGCGATAAACAAACCTGAGTGTTAATTTCTGCAATTTTTCTAGAGTACATTCGTGAAAAGCGTTTTTGACCTCTGGAAAAGGCAGGAGAGCATCCGAAATATGGCATTATATTAGAGAACAGAAAAGATCAGGATCGATTGACCTATCCAGAGAGACAGCCTGTCGACATGTTATTAGACAAACAGGCTCTGCTGCACACCAGTGTGCAGGACAATGATGGTGTCATGCTGAAATGGCTCTAGATTCTGTAGTGACAGGTGTGAAAGATGAGATAGAGATAGAGATGTGTGAACATAGTTTATTGCGCAGAAACATTTTGCAGCACATTTTATCGATTGCATGATTTGAATATTACCCAATAATTCAGTCAGCAATTTGCATACAGCATTGTCTATGTGCATTAGGAAAATAAGCCTTCACACAAGGCATGAGTAAACAGTAATATTGCACATAATATCAAAGGCAAGACATTAAGAGAAAAACAAATTCTACCGTCCACACAGGAGGGGGCTGCTCTGGTGGTGCCAGCAACTTGTCCGGGAAAGCAGGAGCACTTGACAGTTTGAGAACGCTCTTCGATTTTATTCTTATTACAACATCGGTGTGCTGCGATGACCTCACATGTTCCTGCCTTGACATGTACTGCAGAAACAAAACAAGGACACAAAGCCATTAAAAGGGGATCGCTGTTAAAACCTTGACTCCGGCAGGAATTCAAGTCTGCAATTTTGTTTTCTTTCACTTCTGGATATAGGTAACATGACAAATATTGCTATAGGAAAAAAGGTCATTTAATTACAAAAAAGGAACAAATGGCACAAAATGGCTGTGCATTATGACACCATTAAAACTGGTTTACTGGATGAGTGTCATGTTCATTAGGTTACAGTAATAAGTAGGATGTCTTAGTTCATATTTATCAGATACATAAGGCAATTGCAGGATAGTTGGGGTTTTCCAAGAGGGGCTAAAGCATGTATGCAAACACTAACACTTGATTAATACCTTGTGGGCCTGATCTGGTAGTAAAGGAGAACTTTTTTTTCAACTGAGCATTAATTACATTGGTAAAGATTTTCAATTTACAACTTGAGCTGAAAATTGATTGAAAAAGAGGCCTCCATCTTCCCATTAGTGTCTAATCTGAAAATCTCATCAACAACTTTAAAAAACATTTTGTCTGCAATCAATAAGAAGCCACACGAAAGGGCCTATCAGGCAGAAGGCCAATCGCTTGCTAGAGAAAGAAAACAAATTTGTTTGGTGTAGACGTGTATGGTTTAAGATCTGAGCTATTTTGTGTGATAATCTCCCAGCCCAAGAACCTGAAAATTCATTTAAAAAGTTTGAACAATTACAGAATTAAAACCGAATCAAGTTTGCAGGAGAAACAGGGATAGGTTTATTTTATTGCTAATAAAATGGATGATGAGGATAGAGATGAACCCTCAAATTACAAATTCTTGAATATCAGATTACAAAATTACTGTTAATATAATGGTTTAATCCCCATTATTTCCAAGCAGGTGTTCTGGTTTTGGCATAGTTTTAGCTTCTAATAAAGCAGGAGAAATCAGCTTTTTACATATATAGCCCATGTGTACTAAGAAAAGCACACATAAACCTAGTATGAACATTTATCTCACAAGGAGCAGTGTGAAGCTATCCAAGTGCTTCACGACCTTTGCTAAGAAAGTGTGGTGTTATTGCCCTCTATGAAACTCTATGCCCTAAAAAATCTTTGAGCCACACAGAACATACAATCAATACATTTCAATAATCTATAATAACTGATGTATCATTAGAGATGGTATCGCACTATAAAAATATATTTTCAATATCAGGAAACCGAAGAGGAGCAAACTATTTACTATAAACTATAAACCTGTCATTGTGGTTATCATTCATATAAGGTTATAACTTAGTGGTGATGTTCTGCCATCAAAATGTGTCCTTAGGTTTCAGACACACTTAGACAAGAACATAAAAACAAACAGACTGGAGTAAAAAAAATAAAAAATTGTAGCTCATACATTGGTTATCACTAGACTGGGCATATGAATTATCTCAAATAATAATATAATAATAAATAATAAATACTCAAACAATAGATGCCGGAGTACCTAAAATGCCTAAAGAACTCAGCCATTCATTAATGAGAGCAGTACGATCATGCTGTAATGCCAGAAACAAACACATAGAGGACATTTGAGAAAGCTTCTGTCTATATACAAGGCAAGCTGGAGCTGGCAGACCACATCATCCTCAGCTGTTCAGTGAAGCAAAAATGTGTGCTCTCTCACTTTCTCATGTGCTCTTATTCTTGTAGTGTGTTGTTCAAAGTCCAATATGTACTCGGTTAGTGTGTTCTTACTCTAAATGAAGACTCGAGCACTGTGTGTTCCCCTCATCACTATGCAAGGCTCAATAAAGGAAGGTGGTTTATATTGATTTTGTCTTCAGCAAGTAAAGTAACATCATGAAGTATTCATAGACACTGTGCTGACTATATTAGACAAGGACAGTGCATGTTATGTTTTACAAATCAAATGACACAGCTATTCGTTTGTTTAGGGTTTCATTACAGTATGACGTACAACACAACCATTGCTGTCACATCTGAAGTATTGAGCACATAATTGTACATAAAAGTCACAATTGGAATTATTTTCAGTATACACCTATTAACCATTTTATTGTGAACTGTCATATGAATGAAATGCATGGATGACCACTATGCTCTGGCTCATTTAAATGTATGGCCACATTAAATATAATTCACACTTACCATGGAGGAAGTAAGATCAATTTGTCTGAGTAAATCAGTGATCTGACTCACTTTTTCATCCATCTGTCCTAACACTTATTACTCAGTGTGACGGCAGTGAACAAGAAAAAAACACATTTTTTCCCATTTTTTTTTTCCTGAGCAAAGTGTGCGAGCGAGAGGAGCAAAGTGGCAACCCAATTACCACAGGCACTAGCGTGACAATTTACTGCAAGTCACTTATGAAATTGTTAGGAAGCGATGAAGGAGTTGGCCATCTGTAGTACATGGAGTAGGGAGATCAAACAACCATACTCTTTTCAGCTCCAGTTACACAATTAGAGAGAAGCGGTGAAAAAACCGTCCATTGAACCTAGCCCTAAAAGCCCAAATGAATAGATGTCACATCAAGTACACTTTTATTATACTTAGTCTTCTGTAATCTATCCTCACAAGTTGGATTGAGAAGGAATTATTTGCAACTGAAATATATGGGTTTAGGTGCCACCAGTTAAAAAGTCTTTGGTTAAGCAGCATTATTGTGGAGTCCTCCATATGTTCAAAATAAGGCCTGCATCCAAAGCTCCAAATAATGGGTAAAATAAACATACCAGGAAGGCACACAAAAGAAGCAACATGAATAAAGAATATAGAAGGGCACATTATATATAGAAAGGCAAAAATAATTTCTATGGCAAGAATGACATGATGTCTTGCTCTTGCTGTGACACATTTGGCTAGGCAGGCTGTGTGTTAAAAGTAAATTATTAGAGATGAAGATAAAAACTACAGGGGGTTAGATAATGATAATGAAAGTGAAACACCTGTCATTTTAGTGTGGGAGGTTTCATGGTTAAATTGGACAAGCCTGGTGGCCAATCTTCA
>JAOUQV010000014.1:6675456-6690405 GCA_028565295.1 Aspidoras spilotus | reverse complement strand
GCAGTCCCACCTTTACCTTGAAGCTATCTGTCACTCCTACCGCACATCTCACTACTGTCATGCTGTTCTCATACATACATAATGAATGTTATCTGTTACCTACTATTGTCAAGCTACCCCCACACAGAAACACATAGGAGCGAGGCAGAAGTAGTTGCAGAGAGGTGCTTTTAATAAAGTATTTTAGAAGTAACAAACAAAGAAATAAAACCATGAACAAGGCAAAAGAAATACTCTTCTAGCATAGTCTCTCTATAAAGTCTAGCACTGAACTAAACAAAAGTAAGAACTTAAATAGTAACCTAATCAGTGTGCGAAACACAAAACAGCTGAAACCCATTATCTCACGTGACAACCCTCACGTAACTCTTGCTTCCGTAAACCAGGGCTGTCACGGAAAGCCGTTGGTTGCTGGAACTCTCGAATCCCCCTAGGTTGCCAGAGTGCTCAGGTGCTTGACCGAGTCCCTCCTTAACGAGCTCACTCTGGAAGCTCAACGAAACATCAAAATCTCCAAGTTCTGAAATGAGATTTTGGGGGACACTTAGCTTGCGATCAGGAGAGGCTATCTGGGTGGAGTCAGGCATCACTAGAGTTTTAACCTCCTGAGCATACGCATGATAGATCTGTGGGGCTGGAGCACACACCACCACAGTCTGATGAAACACTGGTACAAGGATAACAAATGCTCACTGGCGTCCCGGCCATCATAAGAATGGTCCAACACTCTTCTGAAGCGAGTAGCCACTCTGCTACTTCTCTGTGCTGGGCACGACATTCTGTCACGATATCCGCACACAATAAGACACAGGAGCTAAACAAAACAAAAATAAGAACATAATAGTAGCCAAATCAGTGCGTAAAACACAGAACAGCTGATATCCATTAGCTCATGTAATAGCCCGTAACTCTTGCTTCTGTAAACCAGGGCTGTCACCAAAAAGCCTTTGGTTGCCAGAGTTCTTGGGTTCCTGACAACTGTATGTGAATTCACAAATGTATCTAAGAAAATAATACATTTTGTACTCATTAAATACTTCTTATTAAATATATGCTCTCACACAGGGCAAGAACATTTTTCTCTGCGAGCTTAATAATGTTCTATATTTGAAACAATTATTTGATAATACTTGGATTATCCTTTTTCTTCTATGGTGTTTACATGCTACAAACCATATCAGTCTTCCCAGTCTGTTTCCTCAGTAAGTCTAAGTGTGAGTGGGGATTTAATAATTACATTTTTTGGTAAGATATTTCAAAGTGAACATCACTAGTTGCTCTTGTTTTATTTAGTCAGGCAATTACACGAGCACATTAGCAAGGTCGGGTACTTATTTCAGACAAGACGTTCTGAGATGCTGCAGCCACTTGATTTCCTCTATTCCATTCTAATCAGATACTATGATTGACTTGGCTTTGTGAACAGGGAAAAGGGCCCCTTCCAGTTCCGGTGAATTTTTTTTAAAATGCCTCATCATGCTAAGGACATCCTGTTGATTACCTGGGAAAGAGTTTAGGCAAAAAAGATATAGAGAGACAAAGTATGTCTACAAGACAATTTGTTCAGTGACATGGTGCATTATCATGCTGGAGGTGAAGGGAAACACCTCATAAGAATAATAATCAATTAACTGACATGCAAGTGATGACTGATTATTAATAATGGGCCCAGAATGTGCCATGTGAGTCTCTCAACAGAAATCAATATTCATCAGCCCAAGCTATATTTATCCAGGCTTCAGGTGTTTTGGTGAGTGTGTGGTCTACTAAGGGAAACCTACTGAGATGTTCCGCCGTTATTGATTACAGTCTGAAGTACTTTGCATTTTGAAATGATTTCCTGAAATAGTACAGAGTGTGTTTTGCAAAAATCACTGATTTAAACATAGGTTGCCCTAAGCAGTGTTTGTTTACAGATAATGTTGTGTTGTAGTAGTCCAATAAGACTAACCTGATCAATCAGTGTTTTTGTAAAAATATTAAAACCATAATTCCAATTAAGATGGAATGCTGCCTAGAACATAAACAGAATAAAATTATATGCAAATTTTTTTCAATACTCATATTCAATTTAATACACTACAAAGACAATATATAGATATTTAATGTTTAAACAGATAAACTTAATTATAGTTTGCAAATATTCACACAATTTGAATTTGATGCCTGCAACACATTCCAAAATAGTTGGGACAGGGGAAAGACAGAGAAAGGGTAAAGAAATTTTCAAAAAACACCTGTTTGGAATATTCCACAGGTGAACAGGTCAACTGAAAGCATGTGAGGGTCTTGAATGGGTATAAAGGAAGCATCCCTGAAAGGCTCAAACATTCAAGCAAGGACGGGGAAAGGTTTACCCCTTTTAAGAACAACAAAAAAGCAATGTTTCTCAATGTGCATTTGCAAGGAATCTAGGAATTTCATAATCTACATTAAGCAGAAAACCAACATTGGATGCCCGTGATCTTTGATCTCTATCTAGAAGTGCAAGTTAAAAAACTGTGCCATATATCAACAACACCCAGAAATGAAATCATGGACATTTACAAAGAAAAAGCTCAGTCGGAATTGTTATCAGCTCAAAGTTCAAAAGCCAGCATCTCTGATGGTATGTGGTGTTTTAGTGCCCATGGCATGGATAACTTGCACATCTGTGAAGGCACCACTAATACTGAAATGTACATATAAATTTTAGAGCAACATATTCTGCCATCCAAGCAATGTCTTTTTCAGGGACGTCCCTGATTATTCCAGAAAGAAAATGCTAGACAACCTGGCTTCGTAGTAAAAGAGTGTGGGTACTAGACTGGACTGCCTGCAGTCCAGACCTGTCTCCCATTGAAAATGTGTGGCGCATTTTGAAGTGCAAAATACGACAACGGAGACCCCGGACTGTTGAGCAACTGTCATCAAGAATAAATAGAAGAAAAATTCCACATATAAAGCTTCAACAATTAGTGTACCCTGTTTCCAAACGCTTATTGAGGTTGTTAAAATGAAAGGTGATGTAACAAAGTGGTAAAGATGACCCGGTCCCAACTCTTTTGGAACATGTTACAGACATTAAATTTAAAATGAGTAATTATTTGCAAAACAACAAGTTAATCCATTTGAAAATTAAATATATTGTTCTGGAGTGTATTTAAATAAAAGCATTTCTTATTTATGTTTTATACAATGTCCCAACTTCATAGTTTACTAAGAGGTGAAGTAGAGTCATAGAAAACCAACAGTCCCAACATTCATGTGCATGGTTCTCGTATGTGTAAATAATTAATTGAAAGCTGTGTGTTCAAAATAATAGCAGCGCAAAGTGAGGGCATTCATTCTCTGAAAATCCAGGTGTCAATCAGGTGGCCCTTATTTAACACATGTTGTTCATTTCTGTCTGAAATCCTGAGAAAATAGGTCATTCTAAACATGTCATGTTATAGTCTGCTACTGTTTTTTTGTAACAGTCGGATTCATTCTTCTTCATTTTCTGTAACGTCATTAAAAACATATTCATGTTACTGTGCAGTGTTATCACAAGTCTCTTTTTAACAGTGGAACTCTATCATCCTACACAGACTTAGAAGAGGTGCTATAACGCACTCTAGCATATGAAGAACGTCTTATCCTTTTTAAAAGAAAAATAACCGGTTACATACAGTATAGGGATGATCACACATGTTAAATTCCACTTGTATATTTAGAATACACATGAAATAATCATGGGAAAACGGTTGTAATATTTGTAGGTTTTGGCAAAGCATGTTTCATTTGTGTATTTTAAAAAAACGTTCCTGATAAGCAATAACTTATGCTAACTAACAATGTAAATTAAAACAAAACTCATTCCCTGTTCAATGTACAAGTCTTACTTCCAGAAGAGCAGTGCTCCAAAAATTTTTTAAAGCACCTGAGAATTATATACTCACACTTGATGCCCAGAAACACACACCTGAAAAGGCTTTAGGAAATCAACATATTTAATTATAGAATAATGTACAGCTGACATCTGCTGATCTCTACACAGTGGTAGGTCAATGATGGCTGCCCTAACTGCATTATGTATGAGAATAAATTTATCCAGACTTAATATTAATATACTTTTGTGTGTGTGTGTGTGTGCGTACATTTGCAATGTTCTCGCCATCTGCTTGTTTGTCTGTATTTGTGTGAGATTCCCTATTTCCGACTCAATCGTGCACACTGCTTTCTCTCATTCTGCTTCTATTATTATTTATTTTACTTCCTAGCTATACTTGACAGTTATTTTGTCAGGATGTGTCCAGGGCTAAATAATTGCCTCTATATTTTTCAAATTGATTTTGGTGTGCACATCTCATACAGTTCTCGCTGCAGAGCCCGTTGTCCTTTGTCTTCATCCACCTTTGTAGAGTGGGGGGAATAAGCTCCACTAATTCTGGGTCTCATTACTGGGTGTGTTTGGTGTACAAACACATATAATGAATGCTTCTTTATATCAATTTTGTGCACACATTCACATTGATTTGCTGGGAATTAGCATCCACAGACTCGAATCAATGAAACACAGCACAGTCACTGCAGTGTGCATTGTTTCTGTGTTCACACTCATTCTTAGTGAACAACCAGATTTATAGTAATAGTACTGTCTACCTCTCCCTACACATTTAAACTTCACCTGAGAGGTGTCTGTTTACATTTATGCTTGTAAAACAAACTTTGAATCATTAAAGCTGCAGATTTCAAATACATGTACATTATATGGGTATATGTAGCTACTTCCTGATTAGGCAAACATATATATCAGAGGAGGCTTGTACATTAAGAAAAGGGAGGGCCAACCTCTTTAAATTTTTAGAAAATGATAAAAACACATGAAATTGTTATATAGTACTCTGTCATAGTATTATTATTATTATTTTATAAATTTAAAGCAAAAATAGACAAATATTACGACATAAAGAACAACATTCTATCCTTTCCCATTCAACTCCATTATTAATTCTCAAAACCTGATTGGTTCGTGAATTTTGGGATTTCACCACAGAAGCCTATTGAGAGATCTAACATCACTGACCAATAGAAGTTGTTAGTGTGCTTCTGATAAAGATTTGCCAAACCTGGTTGAAACAATCAGTGATGCAAGGAGTGCTGGTGAAGAGCCAGTTAAAATTTTGAAGGATGGAATTTGATTTTTTCATGTCATATGCCGTGTTTATTAAATGTATTTTTTTTTTCAGTTTTAATGGTGAGAGTTTTTATTTTAAGCACTCAGTATTTGTTAATAAAGTAACTATGTATGGATAAGACGTTGTTTTTAAATACTTTCAGTTAAATACAATTCAGTTATTAGAATATAGTGAAAAGGTATTGGTTAAAACACAGAGTATCACAACATGCTATAAGAATACTCATGGGTTAGACTCATAGATTAAATAACAAATCATATACATAGGTTACAGGTTACACATTTTATTCAATATATCAATGTTTTTGTAATCTGGCTTTTAAATAGTGCAGCTATTTACCACTTTATTAAATATATTTTCTTTTATTGCCAAATTGTTTTGGTTCGTTCATATTAATCAAAGATTCATTTATTTAATGCAAAATACAGAACACAATTAATTATCTTACTCTCCAACTTGTACAACCATCAGCCGCCACTGTCCTTGATATTTTAATATTATGGGCACTGTCTGGCCCACGACCCCATGTGGATTAAGCGGAAGATAATTAACAAATGAATGAATGCTATTCTGCTGACTACTGAGAAGAAGCAGGGCAGTGTCAAAGACACTGAGTCCACATAAATTTTATTTATAGCTGTATAATACTGAAGTTTCATGCACAGGAACCCAGCGATACTGATATATCCTTTGTGATTGTTTATGATATCCATAATTTAACATCTAACCCACCAACTGGCCCCAGCATAACTGTGTATTGTGAATTCCTCCTTCTGTCCCATTTCATCTGCTTGCTCCTGTTTCATCACGCTACTCTCAAGTGATTAAGCCAAAAGAAAAAGGGAGCCTGATTATATGTCCGGGGTCCTAAGAGCCATAATCCAGTACAGCTGCTAAAAAGTTGTGTGAAAGAGTAAAAGTGAAAGGAAAATCAAAAACAGTTAATATTTTAGTTGTCTGATTTACACGTTGCATTCTTTTCCTTATAAGCTTACAGTTCATTTGGATTCATAAAAGAGAAAAAGAAAGGCAGAAATGATAAATTACAAAAAGCTGGCGAACAAATCATCTGTTGGAAATTGTACCTGAGCTTAGAGGGTTTTCCTTACTAGGAATGGACATTGAAGCACTTGAAAAAGACAGAACAAGGTAAGATAGTGCATTAGTGCATGTGAGTGCACTCCACACTAATAATATAGAGAGGCTGAATACAAACTCTGTCCACAAACGAATTCTTTCTTGCTGCCATCACTAGATGCTTGTACTATCTGTTCTATTCTTATACACATAGGGAAATGAACATCAGGCTTACATTAAATGAATAAAAAGTGTTAGTGGTGCGGTACAGCACAGAGAGAGTTAAAGAAATTTACAAGGAAGAAAAGATTAAAGTTTGAATATACACAGTCGGAAAAGTACCACTTAAATTTGTCACTGATGAATGTATGAATGGAACTAAGTATGTCTGGTGGATTATTTTTATGTGTTTCAGTTTGTTCTTGAATAATGGACTAGAATCCAAAATTTATAATGTTGATGTTTTTTTTTTTTGCCCTTTGAAATGCCTTCAAAAGATTCATAGTGGTGCTGTTAATAATTTTTTGCAAACTTTTTAAAATGTATAATTCTGTTTAGAATCAAATAAAAATATTTTAGATTTCATTTAAGGCCTTAATTCTATTTCATGTTTTTTAATGATTTTTAATATCCCCACCGAAACACTGTAATATTTTTTGTAGACAAACATTTCAAACCAGCAGTTCATAGAAAGATGCCATGTGTGTTAGAATGCAGTTCTGCATCACATTTATCTAATCAATTCTTGTGATAAATTAATAGAAATTTGTCTAGAAAGTCGTGCATATAAATAAAGTGGCACTGTCGGCATGGCAGATTAAGGTTGATTGTAAAATAGAGTGCTAGCTGACAGCAATTTTGACCCAAAACAACTGTCTTTGAGGAAGACTTGTGAGATCGGCAATCAATCCAAAATGACCAACTGACGGTCTGCACACATGGCCGATCAGTGACAGCTGAATATGTGGTGTGTAGACATGTAGATCAAAATGCAAGTGTGCGCTCTCCCATTCGTGTGGACGTTTAAGCCCGGGAGGTGATTGACAAAACTTTATTGACCCCTTAACATATAACTAAAAATAAACGGTAATACAGGCAAAAGAAAAAATATAGGGGTAGATTTTCTTACTGAGTATGTGTGAGTGTACCAATGAGTAAGTGTGTGTGTACCATAGCAAGAGACAGAAAGAGAGAACATGGATACATTTGCATTCGTTCATGATTTGTCAGTATATCCTGAAGTAAACACAGATCAACCTGTCAAACAGATAAAGAGACAAATAAAGAGGAGAGAGAGGGAAAGCATTGTACGTTTTGGTAGAGTGGACAGATTCTACCTTTCCTAAGAGCATTTCAGCAAAGCTCATCTACCCCCTCTCTGTTTGTTGTCATTTCCTCTTCTCCATCTTTCCTCACACACCCTCAGTACAGGACCAAAGCCCATGAGAAATTATTCCCTTCCACTTATGCAGAGAGCTGGATCTGATTTTTCACTCCCTACTCCCTGCTGACTTCGAGAAAAGCTCAGAGAATTAATAGTACTTCTGAAAGAAGCCTCCCCTGGTTCTAACAAAACATTGTTTTTTTGGGTTTAGGAATATACCGTTTGTCTTTTTTTACATCTTGTCTGTGTAGACTTCGACTCATTTACACATTTCTGTTTGGCATGATGAGAGGCAAAATGTGAGTTTACAGATCTGCAAGTGTTATGCCTGCATTTGACTTTTAGTCTGTGCATAATGGTTCAGATATAAATCCTCAGTACAAAGGCAATGTGAAGTCATCTAAATCATACTTTTGTGGTTTTAAACAAATATTTCAATAGTGTGTTATAAAACATGAAACGTCTCTTTAAATTAACAAGCGATTGGCTGTTATTTCTGTCAATAGGCTTTTATTTAAACAACATTTATTAGATTAATGCTTAACAAGTCTTAATAAGAAATAAAAAGGGGTACAATAGCCCATTTCAAATAAAATAACACAATGTATAAATGTCAAAATATCCACTTATTATGACAAACAATACTATCCAGATGAGGTAGGCTGAATGTTTGTGCGTGTGTGCAATATAGATAGATAAGGGTAAAGAGAGAGAGTAAGAGAGAGAGATGAGCCTTCAATAGAGCAAGTGGCGGTTTCAATGCAAAAATGTCAGCACATCAATATGGTCAGAAGTATGTCCTGCCCTACGGTCTGAGGCAAAGTTCCTAGCAGCAAAGAACAAGCGATCTGAGTACGTTGATGTTGCTGGAATAGTCAGAAAAGACTTTAGATATTTTCAGTTTTTTACATTCATCGGCGTCACCTTTCTCCATGGCTATAGCAGGTTAAATAAATCCCACAGCAGACTATATAGCGAAAGTAATAAGATACGATAAGATTTTTAAAGGATATAGACTTGGGAGAAAAGAATTTTTGTGTCGCAGTTCGCATGCTAGCAATAACAAGGCTAGTCTGGTCAAATGGTAGATGTTTATTTATTAAAGAAAAATTAAAACATAAGTAAAATAAACAGCGCCAAAGCCAGCATGGCAAAACAAAGCTTATCTTGTAATCGAATTATTCAAGTTACTCGAGTAATCATCGCATTCCTAGAAAGAACCCTGTGATGTGGGGTTGTGGGGATTACATAATTTCTCAAATATGCCAATATATCTGTATTAGATATAAGAGGGTGAAATGTTGCTATAAGCACTATTTTTGATTAATTTCCTTTTCCCACACATAACCCTTACGCTGACACTTTATGTCAATCACATATACAGAACCTTTAGCATAATCGTGCTTGTTATTTCCTCTTAGTCCCCTAATTACAATCAGAACAGAGGTGAGCTGTTGCTATGTCTGGCTGACAAAGAATACCAGCGGCAAACAAAATACAAATGCAACCTGTAATTGTAATTTTCAGTCTGAATTTGTGGCATCATGATTGCATGAGGCAGACTGTGACACAAGTGTATGAGACACTAAAACAATGCCTGAAAGAGAAAAAAAGAAAATGAAGAGCAAATAGATGAGCAAATAAGCAAGGGCAAGGAGAAAGAACATTGCTATGACTGCTCTCCTTTCATAGTCAGAGAACAAGTGACAGCAGCATTCAGAAAGAACATTAAGTCCTGTGGTGTAGAGTATGAAACGCAAAAAAAGGCATTTAGAAATCTGTATTGCCTTCAGCCTTACTAGACAAACTGAGGATGAAGATTTGTCCAAATGAGAGCAGGGTCTACAGCAAACTCTCGTGTTCGTTTAACAGCAAGGGGAAAGTTAACTATGTAAAATGACAGACGGTTTAAATAAATGGCATCAAAAAAAGCTTCACTGCTTCTTTCCTCACCCGAGACAGATTACGATTAGTAACTAAAGCTAAGGTTTTCTGACACACAAGTAAAAGACGCTCGCTCTCTTAGCTCTGACAGCACTTTATCTCTGTCAGAAAAGGATCATTTATATGGGATTACAAGGGGACTTAATTTTGCACACACATTAGTGAAAAGGCCATTATACTGTATGCTCCTCTACACTGAAAATTGGGGATTGCACACTTCAGTACGCTACATTAATAGACAGAATAAAGAATGTGTATTTTTGCAATCAAATTAAGCATCTAGCATAACGTTTGTAGTAAGGTACAAGTGTGTGTATAAATTCACTTCTATATACACAGCATAGTAGACTTCCACATAGATTATAAAATACAATATATGTTTTTCAGCTGTCTTTGAGATATTATGTGGGACTGTGGGTTAGCCTTTATTCCCTTCAAGCATCAGTGAGCCCTGGACACACACATACTTCCATATATAATATACATAGTATATCCCACCCCTCGACAGATGTCATAATGTGATAATCAGAGATATTCAATTCACATGTAAGTGAAATTAATGTACACCTGAATGGTGTAGAATATGTCTCTCTCTCTCTCACACACACACCCACATACATATAGTATATATACTCACTGGCTACTTTATTATGTACACCTGTTCAATTGCTGTTAACACGAATACCTAATCACATAGCCGCAAATCTATACATTTAGGTATGTAGAGGTGGTCAAGACAACTTTCTGAAGTGCAAATCAAACAGCAGAATGGGAAAGAAAGTTGATTTAAATTTCTGCGTAGTTCAGAAACTGCTGACACACAACCATCCCTAGGGTTTACAGAGAAAATATCCAGTGTGCGGCAGTTAATCAACAGCCAGTAAATGCCTGTTGATGGGAGAGGTCAGGGGTGAATGGGCAGATTGGTTTGGGATAATAGAAAAGAAAAATTAACTTAAATATCAATTGTTAAAACCAAGGAATGCAGAATACCTTCTCTGTTGCAAGTACGCCACAAATAATTAGGGAGGTTCTAAAGGCAAAAGCGGGTGCAACATTTTACTAGTAAGGGGTACCTAATAAAGTGTCCAGTAGGTGTATGTACTGTATGAAACTCCATCATGGGGTAGCAAAGCAAGGAGTATGGCTCTCTTGGTTATTCTTGATGTGTGCATACTAATGATATGACAAGTAGTGTCCCATTTCCCAGGTAAAAATATTAAGCCCTAATCCTTCATTCTAAGGGATTACTACACAGTCAAAAACATTCCAGAACTAGGGGTAGACCCATAGATTAGAAATTTGCCGGGCAATTTCAAGGAATTAGGTTACACAGTTTCCCTTTAACATTTAAATAAAGCATAAATCCCACAAAACACCCCCAAACACCTCCATTTTATCTGTTAATGTTCACACCATAACTCCACGACTCACTTTTAAAACGCAATCCACATTCCACTGGAATTAATAAATGGTATTCCACTGCTGAATGTATTTGTATAAGACAGTCTGGACATGGACAGAGGAAGAGCTCAGTCAACATTGGGAATTAGCTTTGTAAAAAAACATCTCTATCAGTTCATTTGATTCAAATAGCTTCTTTGTATAAAATATGGAAGATGGAAGATATGAGAAAAGGGTGAAAGCAATCAATTTCTGCATAGCCATGTTGAATGAAGAAAGTTCATTTTAATATGGCTGGCTCTTTTGAGTGGCACACTGAAAATAGGTCCGGCAGGAGCAAAATTGAGTAGTAAGAGATGTCTACCCCTAAGGAATTTCACTGGGTGTTTGTAAAGTGATTCACAACAGTGCCTCAAAGACTTTGTGTGGTGGGCTCTGAGGAAATGTGAGGACAGAAGACAAACAGCAAGAGCAGTGAAATGGACAACAGTGTGATAGCAAAAGAGTAATGTAACCTGACTACTGTTCTAATGAGGTAAGAGAAGGAGAAACATTCGACAGAATCATGATTTACAATTTGATTCTTGAGGTCCACATCGTACTATTAGACATAAGACTGTTCTCTTTCTCCTAAGAGACACGTGGTGTTCACTAAAGGCTTGTTTATTTTCTTAACATTTTGTTGCGGTTACAGTCCATTGCAGCCTTCCTCCACTTATTTTCTTAAATTACACCTAAAGCACGTTTCTCCTATTTTCCTTTAACTCTCTCTCTTCAGTCTCTGTTTAAATCTTTCTGGGATTTTGTGTTCATGTAAAAATGTCCAAGTTACTGCGGAAAAAGACTAAATAAAAAAGCAAAGCCTATGTGTGTACTGATAACATGTAATGATCTCATCAAATGGCAATTTATAAATGATGCTGCAATCAGTATGACTATCATTATCTTAATTTTTTTTTTATTTCAAAGGTAATGCAAAACCAAATTTTCCCTCTATATATCAAATAAACAAATGCATAAATGAATATATGCAGATAACACTTTATCTGGTGTTCCTTCTATCTCTATATACAGGTACATCTCAAAAGGAGGCGTCAGAAACATCGCCTTCATGACCCTAAAAGAACCAGACCTGCAAGCAGAGCCTGGGCGAGGCAGAAGTGACATGACTCGTGATGCATGCAAGATTGTAACATGCCTCTTATTTAGAGAAAAGAAAAAAGAATGGATTTTATCCACAAAAGCCATAGGGCGATTGAATACAGAGACACAGGGGGTGCAATGTACTACACATGTAGCTTAAGTGGAAAGTGACATCCTCCACAATGTCTGCAGGAGTTTAAACCTCTACGAAAAATGGGGGAGTGAGTCCACCAGTGCAACTCAAGAAGGCAGAGTGACACCTGAACAGCAGCAAAAAAGACAGAACAACCAACACAGACATATCAGGAGACATAACAACCTCATAGACTAAGTGGCTTCTGGGGTGGAGCAAGGTAGCAGAACAACATTCTTAGCAGAGCAGTGAGATAGAGCAATATCCCATAATATCCTTAGCCTTCCATGTCCACAGGTGTACTAATGCTATAAAATACTAACACATTTTGGGCAATTCCATGCTCTGAACTTTGCGGGAACTTTGTAGCGAGCCCCTTCCTCTTCCAACATGACTGTGCACCAGTGCACAAAGCAAACTTTATAAAGACATGGATGACAGAGTCTGGTGTGGATGAACTTTACTAGCCCGACCCTAACCCGACCGAACATCTTTGGGATGAATTAGAGAGTCTGAGAGCGAGGACTTTTCGTCCAAGATCAGTGTATGACATCACAAATGTGCTTCTGGAACAATGATCAAAAACACTCCTAAACATTGTGGACAGCCTTCCCAAAAGCATTGAAGCTGCCCCAGCTGCAAAAGGTGGACCGGCGTCATATTGAACCCTATGGATTTGCTCATATGTGAGTCAAGACAGGTGAGCAAATACTTTTGGAAATATAGTGTATTTATACACAAGTCAATAAGAATTTATCATTATCCACCGCACCACTGAGCCACCCCTAAAACAATATGAACATCCATTTCTATTTGCTGCGCTGACTTAGACGCTCCAATTTAACAGAATTCAGTTCTGTACAATAATTGTTCTGTTAAAGAGATGATGGTAAAAATCATTCAGCAAAATGAATTTCCACACAGCTATATGAGTGAAACTGCTTTGTTGCCATAAACCTTCATTTGCCTGAAAGGCATAAGTCTGTCTCTGCACTCCACTGCTCTCATCCAGATGGCGCATGCTGCTGTATTCAAGAGCATATTGTGATTTTGTGGAGACGCTGTTTTTGTTTGTTCCACACTGAGAAAAGTATAAGCTTCCACTCTTATGACCTGTCACGGCTCATACAATTGGCAGCCGCTAAAGCTGCAATTTCTGGGCATGTTATTTATGGTACAATATTTCATTTCCTAGAACAACACCATGTAGGCGATTTACATATTTGTAAATGGTGAGCTGCTTATTATTGTATTATCATGTATAACATTAAAAACATCATTAAATGTATACTAGACAATATCTTAAGGGTTTAGGATTAACCTTACTTGAGCCGTATATGAACAATTATGTGTTTTCTGGTTGACTGTTTAAAAGGTTTATATGTAAATAGTGGATCATATATTATTATTTGGGTGTAATCTTTACTCTGAGCTGCTGCGTATCTCAATACAAGCAACCTGATGCATCTGTGTCTTTCTACACCATCTGGCCTGATTTAAATTTGACACAGTGCTGGTCCAAATTGAAAACAGCTCAGCTATAATTTTGAGGTTCAAAGATAATGGCACGCCCATCTAGCATTGGTTTCACAAACTGACACAAGCATGCAAAGCAATATTCCCAAATTACTGCATCTCAAATTCAATAGTGGTCTAGAGGCTAAGGACGCGGCTGTCGTGTTGTTCTGCTGGAAAATACAAGCCTCTTGCACCTTGGCTTCATCTCCTCTCAACTCTGCAATAAATCAGATGCTATCTCAAGCATGCAAAGTAATTTTAGATGGCACTCTGCCTGCCTTGAGCTTTTATCCAAAAGTCTACCTGCACAAGTAATTTTGTTACAAACACTGAGAACAACTGCTAAACAACGCGGCACAAACTCTATCGACCCCTGCTCCATTCTCACAGCATACTGTAATGCCAACTGCCAATCCAGTACTCCAGAGCAACCGAATCAAGACCCCAGACGTTTACAGACTGTAAAGAGAAAAATGGATGTCTCATAGTGGTAAACATAGCCTTGTCCCAACTTTTTTGTAAACATTTAAGATGTCATCTATGTTCTATTCTGAATAAAATATGGAATTCTAAAACTTCCACATCATTGCATTCCATTTTTATTTATAATTGGTACACTGTTCCAACTTTTTTGGAATTGGCTTTGTACAAACATAAGTCTTTTTGAATAAGAATTACTGGTGAATCATCGCCTTATTTACATCAGGTATGACACAATATCTCAGTTACCATTCAAAGTTAGTAGCCCATACATAGATACTGAAGTTTTTCAGAGAAAATCATGAATTTTGATTCATCAGATCTTCCTGTCATTCAATATTAGACTCATATTGCTAAACCCTTCAAAATATCATGAGTCGGGGCACGCAGGCATTTGCACAGGTGAAAACCTCAAGACATTCTTATATGCATTTTGGATAATTCCACTTTTGGTATCGCAGAGCACTAAGTTGAATTAATTGTTGTTTTGTCATATAAAATCTTTGCTATGGTTGGCTGCACAGATGTGCTCCATGCGATAGGGATAAGCTCACTGCACATCCTAATCTTTTGTCAGCTGTTGTCCCAAGGGAATCGAACCCGAGTTACTAACAATTCTAGATTTTTCAAGCACTGCACACTACCAACTTGAGATTCATGAAATACATACAGGGGTTAGACATTTAAACTTTAACACCTGGTTTTAG
>JAOUQV010000014.1:6640159-6650674 GCA_028565295.1 Aspidoras spilotus | reverse complement strand
CAGGTGCAGGAATTCAGATACTTAGGATCAACTGTCCAAGCAGATGGGAAGTGTGGAAAAGAGGTGAAGAAGAGAGTGCAGGCAGGATGGAATGGATGGAGAAAAGTGTCAGGAGTGTTGTGTGACAAAAGGGTTGCAGCAAAAGTGAAGGGAAAAGTTTATAAGAGAGTAGTGAGACCTGCCTTGTTACTTGGTACGGAGACAGTGGCACTGACTAAGATACAGGACACAGAGTTGGAAGTGGCAGAGCTTAGAATGTTGAGGTTCTCGTTAGGAGTGACCAAGCTGGGGCAGGATTAGGAATGAGAATATCAGTGGAATAGCACAGGTTGGAAAACAGGGAGACAAAGTTAGAGAGGGCAGACTGAGATTGTTTGGACATCTGCAGAGGAGTGGATATACAGTGGATATATTGGTAGTAGGATGTTGGAGATAGAGCTGCCAGGCAGGAGGCAGAGAGGAAAACCAAAGCGGGGATATTTAGATGTGGTCAATGTAGACATGCAGGTAGTTGTTGTGAAAGTAGAAGATGCAGAGGACAGAGTAAGGTGTAAAAGATTTACTCGCTGTGGCGACCCTGTGTGTGTCATATCCTCTCTCTCTCTCTCTCTCTCTCTCTGCCCTGCAAAATGACCTCCAAATGGTTAGAAACCGACTCCATGAGGATGGTATGCATGATGCAGACATTGATGCTATAGACTGGGCCCCCCTTTCCATAGGCCTGAATCCGATTGAGCACATCTGGGACATCATGTCTCGCTCCATCCACCAACGTCACCTTGCACCACAGACAGGATGCTTTAGTCCAAGTCTGGGAGGAGATCCCTCAGGAGACTATCCGCCACCTCATTCATATATATATATATGAATGAGGTGGCGGATAGTCTCCTGAGGGAGCTCCTCATATATCAGTATAGTATAGCAGAGAGAGGGCGAATTTGTTCTTTAGGGATGTTTTAATCCTGTTTTTTTCACAATACAAATAAAACAAATAGAATGTAAATTATCAGATTACATAAGTTTGTTATTGAAAAGTTGTTTACCTGTAGTAATTCAGGCACATGGAGCTATTATAATACTATAAACAAACTCTATGTTTTTGCTTACTGTTGCCGACACGCCACAAAATACATATTCATCATTTCTATGGTTCAACTGAATACTAGGGACATTCAGGACAATTGGCAAACAGTTAGTCATTAGCACATTTTTCTACATTATATAATCTAATAATTATAGTGAATTATAGTGTTTGTGGCAGTTTGGTGCAATAAGGAGTTGGCTTAGGGTCATTTGGGTTGGGCTCAGGGAAGGAGAATCTCAGCTCATCATCATAATGACTCAGTCCATCCCTGCATACCTTTTAATTCTTCATTGCCCATAGGTGTTGGAAATGTTCCTCGGAGATGTTGGGAGATCAAATATACGACAGGTGCTCTTTTGGATTGAAAATTGGGAACTGAGGACAAACGGATGATTACGATAAAACGGAATGCTAGACAATTTCCAACAATAAATACTAGGGAGTGGAGATAGTGACATTTTGGCCAGTTTTATCTAAAATAAAATGCAGGTAGGATACTGAAATTTAAGATGGAATAACGGATGTAACCATAGTAAATTTGTAAATCACGAAGACCTTTTGGTAGCAGCAAGTATATATGTATCTGTATATGTGGGTTATTTATACAGTATATTCCGAACTGATGTGTGTTTGTGCATATTTGTCTGCTTGTTCAGTTCAGTTCTGGTAGAGTAGTCTGAATACTTGTGAGAAGAAGCTGTTGTTCAAACTACTTGTGAGGGTCAGAATCCTTTTTTTCAGAAGGTCATAGTAGTAAGAGTGTGATGACGGCTTTGTATGCAGCATGTGGTATGAATGTCTACGATAGATGGAAGGGAACCTCTGGTGATGTCAGCTATCTTTTCTATGCGCGTCAGGGACTTGAGATCCATGACGTGCAATTCTCAAACCAAGCAAACTCGAACGGTCCTAATTTAGCGTCTATAGCTGAACTGTTTTGTTTAGTGGCAGTTTGTGTATACGTTGTCCTGTGTTTATTCTAGAATATTCTAAATTAAGCACAGTAGTAGTACTACAGGGAAAAAAAGTAATGTAATGCCCACACAATGAGGAGCCGAGATAAACAGATAGTGGTCCAGTCTGTACTTAAACAATGGAACAACGCATCGTTCGTATATCTGTTGTACATTATGAGAGGATATTTCAAGCTATTATATTAACATTATATATTATACATATAATACATATAATACATATATTATACATAACATATATTAACATTTATTTTTTATAAAACAAGTTTTAAATGTGTATTTAAAAGTATTAAGTAATTCTACATGGTTTTTCAGTTAGTAATCAGAAAAAATGTTTAGTTGCCATTTTTTTAGATATTTTTAGATAACAGCTAATATCTTTAGCCATCATATCTATACATCTTAACATATCTATCTATGTTTTAGTTTTACATGTCATAAAAGTGAAAGTGATGCATTTTTGCCACTATGTTTGCACACAGCGGAATTGGTCCTCTGCATTTAGCCCATCCTTGCAGTGAAACATAAAAATACACACACACAAGTCTAAGACTGCCCCAGGTTCCTTCACCACAAGCCTACGACTTGAACCAGGCTCAACAGATCAAACTCTTATTCCTGTTGCTGGGAGATAAAATTGGGCAAGGCACAAATCACCAAAACCCATTATTTTAACGCATGTTATTTGTATGAAACTGGAAAACATATTGTGGTCAAAGTTCAGATTCACATATCAATATTGGAATTTATGAAGGAAATGTAACTAAATATCTGCATGTAGACATTTTGATCAGGATCATGGACATGTCCTACAATATACCTGGGACAAGAAAAAGGGCTTCCATGAATCAGAATCTATTCATTTGTTAAGCAAGAAGATGTACAAAACACTATTCATATTACTTTGATGTGTCAAAATCTTTGTTTTTTTCTTAAAAACCAAAACAACTGGCTTGTTTTGAATCTCTTAAAGAGTCTAAATCTAAATATTTGCAATGACTTGTCATGAATGAATGAATGTCATTTGTGTTTGGACAATGTAGAATGTTCTTCCAGTTACACCATTATTTAACTGATTCAGGAAAATTACCAAAGATTCCAAATATTACTCAAATATAGATGGTTGAGCGTGAAAACCCCATCAGATCCCTAAATATTCAGGCCAGCCTGTCTGGCACCAACAGCCATGCTCAAAGTCACTCAAATCAGTTTTCTTCTCATTCTAATGCTCTGCACATCAACAGGTTGGGGTGACCACCTCTAAATTCCTAAATGCATTGACTGGCCATGTGACTGGCTGATTTAGATATTTGTGTTTATCAAGCAGTTGAACAGTTGTACATAATAAAGTAGCCAGTGAGTGTATATGTAGGGTATGTAACACTGCCAGTCAAGTATGCGTCTGTATTCACAATATTTTCACATGTCATTCCTATAAAATGTTTCGCATGTCAAAAAAATATTCAAAATATCGTGTCTATTAATGGCTGGCGACGGAACCGTTCGCCCTTATTTTGACATTGAAAGCAAACTGTATTAAAAGCAGTATACTAATGTTTTCCATGTTATAAACATGTTTAAAAACACTATCAATTAGAAGTTGGCAAGCAAACTCAGAAAGATCATTGGTTTATAATCTCAGGTTTTCTTATGGCGATGTCCTGTGACATATTTATTCGAATAATAGTGTCAGGATTATTGCTATATATATATATAGAGGCTTTATCCTGGAAGAAAGTTTTTTTTTTCTGGTTACATTCATTATCATGTGCTTATTCTAACATGAATGTTCTGACCATTCTAGGCATGGCAGCTATAAGGAAAAAGCTGGTGATTGTGGGAGATGGAGCATGTGGAAAAACCTGTCTACTAATAGTGTTCAGTAAAGATCAGTTCCCTGAAGTGTACGTGCCCACTGTATTTGAGAACTACATTGCTGACATTGAGGTGGATGGCAAACAGGTTAGTGTGAATTAACGTTCCATTTTTTTTTTTCCAAAGGCTGTGTGATTGTTAGTTTTGGCAGTTAATTTGGACTGCTGTCGGAAAAGACAAGACCTCTAACAAAAATACACTGGACTTAGTCTTTTTAAAAAAAACTTGGCAGTGAATTGTGGCAAAACCAATCAACACCAAGCTACACCCAGATTCGTCTCTGCCCAGGTATCCTGTAGAGCATGCACTTTTTAACTTCTGCAGAGGTGAGGTAAGTCATCTCTGGGCTATTACATTTTCGGTTAGGAACATTTTTTGGAATGAATCAGGATATTTCTTGCACCTGAAAATGTGAACCAGGTCACATCTGATGATGGATAATGAAAATGGTCAAAGCCCAGGATTAAATGTTACATTATGTCGGCAATGCGTATGATTTGCCATTGCAGTAGTTGCAGTTTCTGCATGAACTAAATCTAAATGAGATGAGGGTTTTTTTTTAATGGTAAAATGAAGTCATTTTAAATTGCTGAGTTGTACAAAAGATAAATAAAAATGATTGCTGCTGAATCATGTTCTGTCCTGTCTATATTTAACTATTTGTTTTTGCAAATGAACTATTTTTTAAATATTTGCCATTCATTATAATTATTTATAATAATCACCTAAGACTTAAAATCACCTAAAAAGTAGAATAAAAACTATTTCACATTTAAAAATGTCTATCAGAATACAGTGTGATATTTGATGAATTGCTTGAAGTAGAAATAAGTAAATATTTGGTAAGCAAGTTCTGTTTGAGACCTCTTCTGAAATGGCATTGAGTTTACTTTGCAATAAAAATAGGAATGAGTATGATGTTTTTTTTTATTTGTATATAAACATCATCTTCTACATTGAATGTCATATCGATGACAGGAACAAGGTTATATATACAATTGAGCATCTCCAATTCACCTAACATGCATGTCTTTGGACTGTGGGAGAAAACCAGAGGACCCAGAATTAACCCACACAAACACAGGGAGAACATACAAATTCCCAGGTTGCCCCATCTGGGGATCAACCCCGGGTCTTCTTGCTGTGAGGCCACATCAATATCCACTGTGCCACCGTGCTTCTGAATGAGTATGATAAGAATAGATGAATAGTCTTCTGTAGGCGATAACAGAACATATTTCATTTTTGTATTTCTGCAGTTTTCAAAGTTACACCCCATGGGACATTTGGTCCAAGTCTAAGAGCAGAGTTTGTAATTTTAGCATGAACCCAGTATGTAGACATTTGAAGTAAAAACCCCTGAGCCCCAAATCCTAAACAAAGCGTAAGGTTCCCAACAGACTTAAGGTGGTAAGTCATTAGTCATGTTCATCCAGTAAAGGATGCTGATGATGCTGGTCTTACACCGTCTATGCTAAGGTCAAACAAAGAACTGCCATAACAGGAAATGGCTGTACTTGCTTGTTTCCTTGTTTAATTTGGGAACATGGGTGTCTGGATATTCCCCCACCCAATGGCCCTTATGGGTTGATAAACAGGTCATTTCATTTCCTGCGTGTGCATGTGAGAGAGCCAGGGTGGAAGATGCTGTTTATGGTGGTATAGGAATTTGTAAGGAGAGTGGCCTACTTATCATGCCGTATTTTTTCTTGTTTTTCTCTAGTGTGTGTGTGTGTGTATATGTATGTGTGTGGGGTGGGGGGGTCTTACATGCCATAGAATCTACACTACTTAAAAGAAAGCCTGAAATTTGGAGCCTTCTCTAAACCAAATAAACTCTGATCTCAGCTTATATCCGTATCCAAAGGCAAGCGCTCGATACCCTTCCTTTGCTCTAAATCTCTAAAAATGGTTAGTTTTCTTTCTGTAGTCTTTCTTGCTACAGAGAACCCACAGGATTAAAATGGCCCGACCCTAACCCAACTCATAAAAATAACGGCCATTACTCAAAATGTATAATCTCGCTCTTATCGCCTATTCTTATTAGCACAAGAGGCTACCTTCATATTTAGTTTGGAAAGGTATTTATTTATTTATATATTACTATTTTTTACTTTTATAAAACAATACATTTTTTTTTACAGTTGGGGCTTTAAAATAGTGTCTGTCTGGATATGAAAAACAATTTTTAAGCCTAATGTATCTGCAATTTCCACAAGCTAAAACGACCAACATCAGCTATGTTTAGAATTACACTTCTACTTGCCTGTATTTAAAAATAAAACAATTAAAATAAATCATTTGTTTTTAATTATGTTGTCGACATAAAAGCCTACTATAATAAAAACACAATACAGATACCTTATCACAATGAGAGCTTTACACTGCTACTGTGTGTTGTTAGACTCGAGCATGACCCCTTTCCTTTTGAACTACAGGTGGAGCTGGCACTGTGGGACACAGCAGGTCAAGAGGACTATGACCGCTTGAGACCCCTTTCCTATCCAGACACAGATGTCATTCTTATGTGCTTTTCCATCGACAGTCCTGACAGTTTAGGTATGTTTATCTATATAATGGTCTGTCTCACACACAAGTTATCAGATGTTTGTTACTGCTGTGTGTATGTATCTGAATTTGAGATCTTTTAAAGTGTTTTTCCTTTCAGCTAGAGTTAAAAATACCAGGTTTTTTACAGTGCCTGCTGTGTGCTAATTATCTGTGGCAAAGAGATAAACAGCTTAATTGTACAAGTGTTCCAATAGACCATCTAAACATGAATTCTATTCCCATTATCGGCGCTGAGACACATCTTGGTCATATTCTGTCTGACTGTGTGAATAGCAGGAAGTGTGTGCTCTGGCTTGTTTTTAGTGAGTCACTGTAGTCCTTATGACTTTTCCAGAAACAAAGATTTTATCAAATGTGTTGCAGGAAGGACTGTAAAAACTAGTGTATTGTGATTGTGTTCATAATTTCTAAAAGGTAAATGGTCATATATTTTGAATTCAGTACATGTAACATCTCCTTGGATTGCTACCTTGCCATGGTAGAGAAGCTTGAGTGTTCCTATGAGTCTGAGAGAGAGTCTGAGAGAGAGTCTGAGAGAGAGTCTGAGAGAGAGTCTGAGAGCGATACTGTCTAGAGCTATGTTCCTAGCAGTGTCAGCCTTAACGGTAAGGTTAAAGGGGAGTTTCCATACAAAAAGCGATCACAGCCACACTCACATAAAGACGGGAACTGTGAGCTGCATCATTTTTCTTAAATTCATCATATTCCACAATGCATGTATGCTGGGCTCAGCCTAGTGCAAAGTCGAGTTGACTGCAGGGCTGACTCAAGGTTGGGATGCTCAGTCTATTTAATCCTTAAAGCACTAATGATTCCAAACAGTGCCATACTGGATCAGACCTCACATCCAGGAGAAAAAAAGACAGTTGATTATCGAGAATTATATCAATTGCTCATTATCAAAGGATTTATTGGGATTGGGGTTTATTGGGATATAATACTGTATCTCATGATTTGTAACTAGCATTTGTATTAACTATGACCTGCTGGTGTATTAAACATGAGAAATGTAATTTAACTTAGAATTGTAATATATTGTCTGTTAGTTAAACAGAAATTAAATTATTGAGGGTGAATTAATGCTCATATGCACAGTGTATGTTTATCTTCATTTATTTAGAGAATATTCCAGAGAAATGGACGCCAGAGGTGAAACACTTTTGCCCCAACGTTCCCATTATTTTGGTGGGAAATAAGAAGGACCTACGGAATGATGAGCATACTCGGAGAGAGCTGGCTAAAATGAAACAGGTACCACTTACATCTTTCGTGCATATATTGCACTAGAACAACTGGATGACTGCCAAAGCTATAGGAGTCAGTTGCTGTGTGCATCTTATGTTTACTGTGGTTGTCTGAATTGCTGTAGCTTTAGACCTACATTTAGCCTAAATTTGAGGCTTCTGCTCTCTTTAAATTTGATCAGTAATTTACAAATGAGGGGGAGGGTATCATCATATTGACGTGATAACACCTATTGTATTACTGCAGTTAAAGGCTGCAGTTAAAGTGTGACCCGACATACACTGCACTTTAAAATAGCCGAATGAAATTGAATCTTCTGCACAATGCCATGATGTTCCGTGTTGTATAGAAATGATTTTATATCTAATTTTACTGTGCAATGCTTAGCATATACTGTATATAATTTACATTTGTCATTCACACCCGTTTCCTCACAGAAAGAATGACCTCACTATTTGAATAGGCCCCTTGTATTAAATGAGAATTACACCCGATTATCAGCGTGTCATGACTGCACCCTGATGATGATACCCTGTTGGTTGCCCATTATGGGGCTACACCTAATCATGAGTCTTTTCCCTGTTTTATTATCTTTTCTGGAGATCAGTAATTGAATACATTAGTGATATTTGACTGTTATTATTTTAAAGACAACGATGGCTTTTGTTAGATGATCTTATCCAGTGACTTACGTACATTTATCTGTTCATAACACTGAACAACCACCCAACAGATGCACCCTGGGAGTAGTGGGATTTGTTCACATGATCTTCCCATCATTAGTCCAATGTCTTAACCACTGAGTGACCAATTTGGTGTATAATCCTAGATTAAGATTATACACTAATCCGTCACTGCAATAGTCACTGTTAAATATGATCACTTATAAAAATGCCCCGAATGTTGGTTACATCATAGTCGGCTCCCATATAAGGTGTTAACCTGTCTACTGCACGACTGAAGTCAACATATACCAGCTATGAGTAAACGGATTGACTTGTTTCTGCAACTGCTTCACTTGTGGACTGTTCCTATATCACGGATGTTCCAAGAGTGGAGGAACAATATGGCACTTGAAGTTGAAGGGAGAGGCTCGTGTCAAACTAGCAAGGCAAACTGACTGAGCAGCTTTAGCACATGACCCGTGCATGCTTGTACTAAAAATTAACATTTATTTTCATAGTTACTTTTATATTTCCAAAATGATTTCCCCGTCATTTAACCTGTACGCATTCTGCTTCTCTGATTGCAGGAACCTGTTAAACCAGAGGAAGGCCGTGACATGGCCAACCGTATTAGTGCATTCGGGTACCTGGAGTGTTCAGCCAAGACCAAGGAAGGTGTGAGGGAAGTGTTTGAAATGGCTACAAGGGCAGCACTGCAGGTCCGGAAGAGGAAAAAGAGGAGCGGCTGCTTGATCTTGTGAGAGATTTTTGATGTCTGCAAATACATTATGGCATTCAACATCCCAGCAAAGAATGCCTGATTTGTAACCAAACATCTTCAACACACACACACACACGTGTATATAATGCACACAGGTACATCTCGAATTAGAATAACATCATAAAGTTAATTTATTTCAGTAATTCAGTACAAACTGTGAAATGCATACGATATATAGATTCATTACAAACACAGTGATCTATTTCAAGTGTTTATTTCTGTTAATGTTGTTGATTATTGTCTTACAGCCAATGAAAACCCAAAATCATCATCATAAGAGATCATATCATTATATGAAAGATCAGAATTGTAATGCAGATATTTTGTTCTTATTTTTGTGACGTATGTACAGTAAATGCACGCAATACTTGCCCGGGCTCCTTTTAAATGAATTACTACATTAATGTGACATGGCATGGAGGCGATTTGCCTGTGGCACTGCTGAGGTGTTATGGAAGCCAAGGTTGTTTTAATAGCAGCCTTTAGATTGTCTGCATTGTTGGGTCTGGTGCCTCTCATCTTGAATCTATGGGTTATTGTCAAGAGGAAAATAAGAGGCACTTTCCACACTGACAAAAGTAGCAATACCTGGTTTAATAACCACAGTATCACGCGCCTGACCTTAACCCCGTAAAGAACCCATGTAAGACGCTTATGGAGTTGTATTTTTTCATGAGTGGCCTGATACAAGGAATGCGACAGTTGTAGCTCATGTCCTGGATACATCCTTGTGTAGTGGCTCTTGAAGCAACTCCAGCAGCAGTCCATTCTTTGACAATCTGAACTTTTCTTGATGGTCCTTTCAGGGCTGGGTTTATCCTGGTTGCTTGTGCAACTTTTTCTACCACACTTTTTTCTTTCCACTTAACTTTTCAATAATATGCTTGAATAGAGCACTCTGTAAACAGCCAGCTTCTTTAGCAATGACTCTTGTGGCATAACCTCATTCTAGAGTGTGCCAATGTCTTCCCCATGATTGTATAACCTACTGAACCAGACTAAGGGACCATTTTAAACACTTAGGAAGACTTTGCACGTGTTTTGTGTTAAATATTCAAATTTTCTGAGATAATGATTTTGGGTTTTCATCAGCTGTAAGACATAATGTTTGCATTGAATTACTGAAATAAATAAACTTTTTTATATTCAAATTTGATATGCACCTGTATGCGTATGTTCGTATATGTATATACACACTATATTTCCGAAAGTATTTGCTCAGCCATCCAAATTATCAGAATCGGGTGTTCCAATCACTTCCATTGCCACATGTGTATGAATGCTTCAGCATACCAAGATATTTTGGACAATTCCATGCTC
>JAOUQV010000014.1:6586653-6602709 GCA_028565295.1 Aspidoras spilotus | reverse complement strand
CTGAAAGACAACAAGTTGAACTTTGGAATGACCTTATTATTGCATCATGTTTTTGATCTGAGTTTGTTCTACAGAATGAAATGTCTGAATGAGTGCTCATCCCAGACTGGTGATTCCATCCTTTTTGCCAGGGGTTGTACATATACATACATTACAAACCCGATGACCATAAAGTTGAGAAGTTGTAAATAGAAATAGAATACAATGATGTGGAAGTTTTAAAATTTCATATTTTATTTAGAATACAACATGGATGTCATATGTTTAAACTAAGAAAATGTATCATTTAAAGAGGAAAACTTTGATGATTTTAATTTTCATTACAACACATCTTGGTTGGGACAAGGCAATGTTTACCACTGTGAGACATCCCCTGTTCTCTTTACAATAGTCTGTGGACTGAGGAGACAAGTTGCTCAAGTTGAGAGATAGGAATGTTAACCCATTCTTGTCTAATGTAGGATTCTTATTGCTAAACTGTCTTGGGTCTTTTTTTGTCATATGTTCTGTTTTCTGATGAGCCAAATGTTTTCTATGGGTGAAAGTTCAGTAACTGGACCCTTCTACGCAGCCATGATGCTGTTATTGATGGAGTATGTGGTTTGGCATTATCATGTTGGAAAATGCAAGTTCTTCCCTGAAAGAGGCGTTGTGTGGATAGGAGCTCTTGAACCTGGATATACCTTTCAGCATTGACCGTGTCCTTCTAGATGTGTAAGCTGCCCATGCCACATGCACTAATGCAAGCCTATTCCAACAGAGATGCGGGCTTCTGAACTGAGCACTGATAACTTGGGTCGTCCTTCACCTCTTTAGTCCAAATGACACGGCGTCTCTGATTTCCATAAAGAACTTCAAATTTTGATTTGTCTGACCACAGAACAGTTTTTAACTTCATTCTAAATGAGCCTTGGCCTAGAGATGATGTCTGTGCTTCTGGATCTTGTTTAGATAGGGCTGCTTCTTTGAACTATAGCGTTTTAGCTGTCAGCAGCGGATACCGCGGCGAATTCTGTTCAAAGATAATGTCCATTTTGTGATTTCCAGTACAGAAGCATGCCTGCATGTAATGCAGTGCCATCTAAGGTCTTGAAGATTAAGGGTACCAAGTATGATTTTCCGGCCTTAACCTTTATGGACAGAAATTCTTCCAGATTTTCTAAAGCTTTTGATGATATTAAGCACTGTAGATGATGTGTTCAAACGTTTTGCAATTTTACACTTTTAAACTCCTTTCTGATATCGTTCCATTATTTGTCAGTGCAGAATTAGCGGGCTTGGTGATTCTCTTACTATCCTTATTTCTGAAAGCCGCTGGCATTTTTTGTAAATGACCTATTGCCAATTGACCTAATGAGTTGCAGTTGTTTGTACCATTAACTTTCACAACCTCTTATTGCCCTGTCCCGACTTTTTTTAAGATGTGTTGTTGCATTCACGAAATTTCAAATAAGCCAATATTTGGCATGAACTTTCGACATTATGTGTCATTATATGACATTTTTATATGTCTATGTTTTATTGTGAGTACATTATCGTTTTTTGAGATTAGAAAATGATTGCATTTCAGGTTTATTTACAGTTTCTGAATCCGGTGTGTATGTATTTACACTATATATATTTGTGCGTGTATATTTGTGTGTATATATATATATATATATATATATTTGTGTGTGTGTACATATATATGTTTTCTATCAGATTAAGGTCCAGCCATTGGCTGCCGACTCCATTACTTCAATTTTGTTGGACTGGAACAAGATCTTGCTCATTTGCTGGTGTGTTTTCTTGTTAAAATGTCCATTTCAAGGGCATTTCCCCCTTAGCGTAATGCAACATGACTTCTTAAACTATTTTAATATAAGCAAATTGTTTCATGATCCCTGATATGCGATAAATATCATATCATGATGCTTTCGCCAGCATGCTTCACTGTCTTAATAATGTACTCTGGCTAGAATTCAGAATTTAGGGCGTCCCATAAACTGTTTATGGCCCTTGGACCCAAAAATAACAATTTTACATTCATCAGTCCACAAAATGTTTCTCTAATTCTCTTTAGGCCAGTTGTGTTTTTGGAGAATTGTATCCGCTTCAGTGCATGCCTCACACAGGCATCTTCTAATTGTCACAGTACTCACAGGTAACTTGAGACTGTCTTTGATCATCCTGGAGCTAATCATTGCTGCGCCTCTGCCATTCTGGCTATTTTTAAGGCAGATGCATGGTAGTCTTCAATTTCGTTAATGTCTCTCTCCATTATAAACCATTGGAGATCATTTTAGCTCATAACCCCCTAATTGTCTGCACTTCTTTATAAGATCACCCTCTTCAATTAAAGTACACTGTTCTTCTGAACAATATCGAGACCCATATTTCTCTGGTTTTCAAGGAGAAATGCATTTGTACAACATGTGCTAGGTTCACCCATAAATAAGGGCCACCCATAAATAAGGGCCACCTAAGGTGTGAATGATTGACCTCACTAACTGAACTCTGCACTGCTATTATTTTGAACACACCATTTTCAATTAATCAATAATTAAAGACTAATATAAAAAAAAAAAAAGTTTTTTTCCTAGCTTTTGGTTTTATTTATATAAAATAACGCGATATCAGTTTGTGAAAAAATGTAAACTCATGTTAATTACAAAATAACAAAATTATTTCCTTAAAGTTTAATTAAAAAAGTACTTCCTTGGTGGAAGAGATATCACTCAAAAACATAATTACTTGTTAAACAGTTTGGTTCCAAGTGTTCATACTTTTAACTAGAAATGTATTTTTATTGGATTAGTAAGATATAATTAGGATTCTCTGTATGTGTTTGTGTACACTCCAGATTTTCACCGGAGACAGCCTCTAGACGAGGACTCAGCACTGCAGAGATGAATGCGGTGGAAGCGATACACAGAGCAGTAGAGTTCAACCCACATGTACCAAAGGTTAGACTCCATCACTTTTTATTATTCATTGTTTGTAATACATTTTGTATATGCCTTAAGTACCTCTTTAACTGTTAGTTTGGCAAATGTATAGCATTTAATGCATTTTTATTAGGTATTTTTAAAAACATTGTTTATTTACACATCAAATTTATATTCTTTTTTATGTATTTAAAGGCCAAAATATAACTTGTCTAGCTATTCTGTCAAAACAATCGGCTAGAATTGTAAACCTTGGGGAGGCAAATAATGGTCATGTAAATACAACCATTACTCATTTTACTAAATAGACCACTAGATGCTGCTGTTGCCCTGGTCCTGGTTTTCGGTCAAACACAACCCTCCAAAAACCTCTGTATCAGTGGCCTTCCATATTTATTTATTTATTATTATTACTTTTTTTACTTTGCTCTTTTAAGTTTCAGTTAAACATTGTTAAGCCCTCATGCTCTCTTTCTCTCAGTACCTGGTTGTAACTTGTCCAGATAATCCTAACACGTCAAACACATTGGATCTGTCTACAAAGTGCACATGCCTATGATGAATTACACTCACACAAGCATGTACACACCTGCACTTTCAAGTGTCACAGTATGGCCCGACATCTTAGGAGTCACTGAACTTGTACTTTGTAGTATCTTAAAGCTCAATAAGCAAAAATTTATGTATAAATTATCATCTTATACAATCATATCTTTTTACCTAGTCTTGCAATAGAATATCAATATTAACCCTATAACCCTATAAAATTTTGTGTTAAAACTTCTCATTAGTTTCATTGCTCATCAGTTTAGAGTTTTGCAATTTAGAACATCAGAGGATGCATCTCTGACATCATTGAAAATAGATATTGTGTTTGAGAGAGGAGAAACTTTAATTATAATATTATGTAATAAAATATAATGTACATAAATCAAAGTTCCACATGCAAATATGTTAGGAATAATCTTTGCTCACCCTTCCAAATGATCAGAATCGGGTGTTCTAATCACTTCTGTGGCCACAGGTGTATGAATGCCTAAGCATACCAAGACATTTTGGACAATTCCATACTCACAACTTTGTGGGAACAGTTTGGAGCTGGCTCCTTCCTCTTCCAACATGAGCAAGGTCCATAAAGAAATGGATGACAGTGTCTAGTGTGGATAAACTTGACTGGTCTGCACAGAGTCCTGACCTTAACCCGTTAGAACATCTTTGGGATGAATTAGAGCGAAAACTGAAAACTGAGAACCAGGCCTTCTTATCTAACATCACCTCTCAAATGACGGACGAATGGTCAAAAATTCCAATAAATACACTACTAAACCTTGTGAATAGCTCTTATAGCTACAAAGGGCGGACCGATGTCATATTAAACCCTATGGATTAGCTCATATGTGAGTTAAAGCAGGTAAGCTAATACCTTTGAAAATATAGTGCATTTTTCCCCTAAAACAAGTAAAACAAGAATGTTTAGGGAATTCAAAATATTTGAAATATTCATCTAAATAAATCCCAGTTAATTGTCAGTTGCTATTTCTCAGGTCATTTACTTGACCTGCAACTACATATCACACATGTGTTGGCAAATTAGCTTTTATCAGGTTGTAATCTTTCTGTGTGAAAGAGTACCAGAAAGAACACTTAAAAAAAAAAAAAAAAAAAAAAAAAAAAAAAAAACAAACTCTTCTGGTAGTCCATTCCATGAGCATTCTGGATCTTCCCAAAAACAGCAGAAGTAAGACATTGGGTATAGAATTGAATGCATGTATGCTTTTCAGCATTATGGGCCGAATGAGAAATAATAATAAAGCTGAGAATATAATGAAGTATTTGGAACAACATACTGCTAATTTTTTCAGGGCCGGTGTGAAAAATATTGTTCAGATGATTTAAAAAAATCCTTCCATGTTTGAACTGAGGCATAGCTGGGAAATACTGTTTTAGGAAAGCCAGCCACATAAAAGGCATGGACATTCTATACCCCACTTCAAAGAAGAGTTTGTGTGTGTGTGGACATGCATGCACGCCAGGGGATGCCACCAAGGACAGATACCAGACTAATGCCAGGGGTAGTAGGAAGAGCAGGTGTATGTCTGCATGCTTGTTTGTTGGTTGAACATGGACACTTATTAGATTTAGCATTTTGATGGATGTATGTTACTTCAAGCAGACTGTGTGAGCTTTTTATACTCTGGAGCTGTTCTGCCTTCTGTGTCCCCACACAATTTTTAAAAAGTTACATGTTATAAAAAAGAGCAATATAAATCATTTAATATTACTTCCACCTGTAATGTGACCTATAATATGATATATTATAATATATAACTTGATTAAAAAAACTGTTATTGATTACAGTGTGCTTGATTAAGTGTGCTCTATTAATAATGAACCAATTAGAAAGTTAAAAAGTAGTTAGTTCACACCTGCTATGAACTTTATCTGTAAATAATCATGGTAGTAATACTGTATTTTCAACTTCTGTCTAGAAGTTAACTGCATTTCAGTGGCTCTGTTACCTGTATTCTGCAAAGTTGAATCTAATCTAAAAAAAAAGCCAAAAAATCTTAAAAAGCATAAAAGGAGTCTCTCTGTTGAACACTTTCTGCCCGGAGAAAGATATAAAAAATTTCTGAGGTATTAGACATTCTATAGGATGGTAACAGTGATGTTCTCAGGAACTGAAAATTCCTGCTAAATTCATAAGAATACAAGAAAAACACTGGGATGGATGGAGACCTCCAGCAATGTTAAGAGAGATGTGTGGTGGAATAGAATGAGAGAAGCCTTTTCTTAGACAAACTCTGAACCTGATTACATTTAAAAAAATAAAAATCAAGTGTGTTGGGGGGAAATGTGTCATGATCCGATGAGACCAATCTTGAACATTATTAGCACAAGTAGAACTAAAACAGCACTGTGTATCACCAACAATAGACCATAGTAACAGAGGTATAAAAAAAACCTGAATGGTTCTTTTAAATTAAAAGGCACTTTGACTTAATTTCAGTTTAGAGTTAACTGACCGTAATATTGTATGTTTTTTTCAAAATCAAAATATTGTCATACATTCAGTCACCAGCCACTTTATTAGGTATACCTCTTCAATTACCTAATTGTTTTAGGCATGTAGAGATGATCGTGACAACTTGTTGAAGTGCAAACCGAGAATCAGAATGGAAAGAAAGGTGATATTTAACATGGCATGGTTGTTTTTGCCAGACGGACTGATCGGATTATTTCAGAAACTGCAGATATACTGTGATTTTCACGCTTAACCATATTTGGGTTTACAGAGAATGGTCAGAAAAAGAAAAAAATATCCAGTGAGCGGCAATTGTGGGGATAGAAATGCCTTGTTGATTTGAGAGGTCAAAGGAAAATGGGCAGATTTTTTGAGGTAATAAAAAGGCAACCATATCTCAAATACTTGTTACAACTAAGAATTTCAGCATACCATCTCTGTTGAAAGTATGCCACGAAGGCAGTTCACAAGGCTAAAGGTGGTTCATCCATTTACTAGCAAGGTGTACCTAATAAAGTGGTCAGTGAGTGTATATTTTGTCACATTAATGTTGTAAAAAGTTTTTATTTTGTTATTTGTTTTGGTCTTGATTACAAACATGTTGCCATTTTAGCAAAAGTATGAAGACACTTTATACCGACTGTAGCTGCTATCCACAGATCCTATGTCTGTTTGTGTGCAGTATCTTTTAGAGATGAAGAGTCTGATCCTTCCACCAGAGCATATTCTGAAAAGGGGAGACAGTGAAGCAGTGGCATATGCATTCTTTCACCTGCAGCATTGGAAGCGAGCAGAGGGGGCACTCAACCTGCTCCACTGCACCTGGGAGGGCAGTAAGTACACGCATGCAAGCCTGATGATAAGTTAAACTAAATTCACAAATACATTTTATATGCAGCCATAGATCTGAGCACTTGAACACTTCTGTCGGTTCAGATTGTCTGGTATGTTTAGTTTGGTACAGTTTCCGAGAGTAAAAGCTATTTTGTGTTTATGGGATTTTTGAACTTAGTTGCTTGAGTTTAGCACCAAACAGAGTTTAAGTTAAACACAATGAGAACTATAAAAGTATGTATATTGTATTTTGGATTTTGCAAAAAGGGCTTGGAACACACAGAGTTTGTATGTATTCTGCAGTTCGGAAGTAATAAAAAAACTATGATTATTCCCTTCTCCAGATAAGTACAGATTTATTTGTATAGAACACCTGGGGGGAACAAATTATTCTAATTTTATATCCCCTTCCCAGCATTCCGAATTATTCCCTACCCTCTTGAGAAAGGTCATCTGTTTTACCCATACCCAGGCTGCACAGAGACAGCAGACAGAGAACTACTGCCATGTAAGTATATAATTTTTAATTCTAGTTATCCATTTATCATTCACATCATTTTAAACTGTACATCTCTCTGTTACAGCTTTTCATGAGGTATCGGTGTACCCTAAAAAGGAGCTTCCTTTCTTCATCCTGTTTACGGCAGGCCTGTGCTCCTTTACAGCCATGTTGGCTATGCTTACACACCAGTTCCCCGATCTAATGGGTGTATTTGTCAAAGCTGTAAGTCCCATACCAACACTGATGTGAATATATTTGCTTGAGGTAGCACTTGCACAATGCGAAAGATTTAGCATTTAGTCAGCACTGTTCTGTTCATTTTTTTTCTTCATGCAGTTTAAGTTAGATTATTGTTACCAGATCTCATATTATTACTAACTCGCGTATGTGGTAATGGAAGTGCAGCTCTAAAATTGTGTACTGTGATTTGCAGTACTATTGTTAGATTAGAACAATAAGCCTTCTGACTAATCATAGAACACACAGAAGACCCTTTGTTAATTACCTAACTCAAATTAGTTACTCTACCATATATTATTTGTTCATAACATAGCACTGTTAATCTCGGATGCATAGTTATTTGAATATGCTATTGGTAAGCTTGTAATTAACCTAGCTAACAAGGCTATAAGTTAACTTAGGTATGCAGCTGGATTTAGCCTGTTGTACATATTTGCTAGTCAATACCTACTGCTTGTGCAAGTTGATAAACTTAACGTTAATTGAGTCTCTGCTGAAGATTTGCTCTCTGTAAATTAATTCATTTAAAAATAGGTAAAGTAATGGAGTCTTTTGTTTTGAGAAAGCCAAGCTAAGCATTTAAAGTACAAACCAGACTCTGCTCAATATAACTCTGTCAGAACTAGAGAATGAAAAAGGACGAGAGGAAGAGAGGTGAGAAAAAGCAGACCCCCATAGCTGTTGTCTAGCTGCTGTTCAAATGTTAATTCGTTCATCCCATGGTGTGGCTGGGCACTTCTTTTTCCCTTAATTTGTTGATAAATTATCCTGGTTTGCTTTGCATGTAGTTAAAAGCCTTTTCTGTTTAAGAAATGAGCTTTCCCCTGACACACATTTTTCTAATCAGGATAATCCTTTGACATGCACGCAATGGCGCATGTACAGTTCAGCATCCACAACATCGAGCAAACACACATGTCCATTGTAAACATACTGCTCTCGAAGAGGAATAGTATCCTTATTTGTCATAGTCATAACCTAAGCAATATGAGGACACCAACATTCGCCAGAGTCTATCTTTCTGATCTGTTTCTGTCATTCTCATTTGTCACGATGCGGCACATATTTACATTAGCCATATCTGTTCTCCGGATCTGCGCTTAAATAGATGATGTTTCCCCAGCTCCATCAGCATTTTCCCTCCATTGTTATTCACACTTAAGTTGAAACATGTCATGTTCAGTCATAAACACCTGTTCATCTGTGAAACGCATAGCTTCATAAACACATTATGTGCTTGTTTATGGTCAGTCGAGCTGTAAGCCTTCAAATGCTATTCAGATGCTCGCTTTCACTCTAACTTGGAACTTTGTGGTGTCTTGGCATTGAAGAAACACTTCCTCTAATGTTTATGTCCGGCCTGTGCTTCTCGAGCATTAAATGTAGTGGTCATTGTGGCAAATTTAATCATTTTTATGAAGTGTCCTGTGAAACGCAGAGCATAGATTTAATATAAAATTAAATAATCACATTTTTAAAACCATTTTTTTTGGAAAATGAACAGAAATAAGAATGAGAACCATAAAAATAGCCCCGTACACAATGACTGTCTTTAATGTGCCACATAAAATATATTGTTCACAAGGAAAAATATTGGAGGATTTCCAATAATTTAACTTTTATTAGTATAATAATGGGGTCAGTTGTGGCTGGGGACCAAGCGATCGCTGGTTCGACCCCCATGCTAGGCAAGTCTTGGCTGAAGTGCTGTTGAGCATAGCATCCAACTGCTCCCTGTGTGCCTCAATTGGGGCAGCACTATGCTACGGGTATTCACCCCGGATAGGTTATATGCAGAAAATAATTTAATTACGAGGATCAATGAAAGTAATCAAAATTACAATAAAAAAAAAAATATATTGTTTATCTACAGTATTTAAGATTTTTATATACAGAATGAATATGGTTTGTTTTTCAGTTTTTTCTTTTTCTCCCCACACAGTTCTTCAGCACCCTTTTTGCACCACTGGGCTTTTTTGCAGACAAGATGGAGAATTTTATGCCTTCCTGCCTTTGGTACCAGCTAACAAGAATCTAAAACACAACCCTCCCTGTTTCCCTTCACCAAAATACATGCAAACATCCTGGCGTCAATCTACTGGATGTGTAGCATTAAATGTGCTAAGAAGTCCTGTGTGATCCGTGATGATCGTAATAAAATGTTCTGAGCGATGTTTTTTTTTCGATTGAATCGTGCCTTTTTTGATCTTCTGATAGTGTAAATACATTTTTATTGCAAATTTGCGAGTGCTCCACCTTGAATGCCCAACTCCCCATGCTTATAATAGTGGATACATTTCTCTTCTTTGGCAGCAAGTGCCAAGGCGATATATAAAGTCAAGGTATTCTGCCATAGCAACAACTGGCAGACCTGGTTGGCCTTGTACCGTACCGTATATGTTGGGAGACTGACAGAGGCAGTAAATCATAAACATGATTTTAGAAGCTCACACAAGTGAGTTCTTTACACAGCACCACACGTGATATCTTTACACAGCACCACGCAAAGACACCCCTTTGCATTGTGGATGGGGGTAAAAGTGCTGCTGGATGACACAAGATTACCTCTGACACAAGCATTATGTATGCCTTACATTAGACTCCACTATAAATCTAACCTCAAGGGCAACTTCTGGCACTGATCAGAACCATGAACTACAGCCATGAGATGAAGGAACACGGTCCTTCCTGTTTTCCTTTAGCTAAAATTCTAAAGAATGTCCTATATAGAGTAAAAGAATACAGACTTGGTATAATGCAGTATAATAGTTTTACGAAGTATGTTACTATTGCTCGTGTACCTCATTGTGGGTAAATTATTCATGTTTGGAAAAAAAAAAGTCAAATTACACAAATTAATGCTTGTAAAACATTTCCATATATCTTCTAAACTAATTAAATAATAGTAGCATGTATGATATTTCATAAAATCCTCATGAAAGATCTGCCTCAAACTCATCATGAAAACGAGGAAATAAATAGCAATGCTATATTTGGCTAAACTAAAACAGCTGGAAAGTTTTTCACACTGACGCAGTCATTATCTAGAGCATATGATTCCAAACAAAAGCATTTTGTGGGACCACACACAATTGGCACTGTGTGAAATGTAGTTGTTTGTTCATTATGCTTTTAAGCAAATATTGTTAATGCCACTTGCCCAAGGAAACTCAAATGACATTTAAGAACCAGTCCTTCAACCAAAACATTTCGAATTGTAGGGATTAGCGTGTTAATTAAATTGGTATTAAAATGGTGTGCTTTGTTTAAAGACATACATTTCAAACATAAACCATACAGTATCAATGAGGGCTGTTTTCCAGTGCTTTAAAGTATACACACTGACATGTGTTCATGAATGTTAGCTATACTGAATACCATATTCATATTAAAAAAGAGATTTATTCAAATATATTTCTAAAAAGATATAAGCTTTACATCTTAGAACATGGGGAGATTATGGAGTCTATAAACATTTTGTTTTATCACTTCCAAACAATACACATCATTTCCAAGCATAACACATTTACAGACTCTTCCTACTGACTATGTTTAATCCGATATCACCCAAATGAGGATGGGTTTCATTCTGAGTCGGTTTCTTGCTCTTTTCCTTGCCACTATCGCCATCCTTCTTGCTCCATAGGGTTAAAGGTATCATGAATTGTATTACTGTACAGCTGATGTCCATGTGTAAAAAGTTCCTCTCATCCTGTACGTTGGTTGTACAAAGTTTCAGGTTGCTGTAGATTAATGGAAGTGCCACTTTGGACATGTATTATCCCATCAGTATGCCAACGACCTGACTCATCTATCTTAATAACAAATTTAGAAACAGAAGGTTTGGCGTAGCAAAATGAATGCTAGCCATGCTGTCCTGAATATTTTTACTGTTCCGTCATGGCAAACTATCTTTATATGTAGATGATTTAACATGTAGCATTTTTATGAGGTCATAAATCCGGTATAATAGTTGGTTAAGGATGCATTCAAAAATGTACGAACTGCACTCAAAGGGAAGCCTTGATCACTTTCTTTCTATTTGGGATGACACTAATATCTGAGCTCTGAATATTATCCGATACCCAATGCTGATCTGTTACTGATATCTGCTGCCAAGTTATCTGAGACATCAGGGGGTTGATGGTGACATAGCCTTGCAGTAAGCCGTGTCCTGTATTCACCTCCAAATTGTCATGTCAGTCAACACCACACACATTGACTGCGCGAAAGACATCACTGTGTCACTGAGTGGAAACTAGAGCTTCCACTACATTAAGTGGAAAGACGTTTTGACAATCTGCGCTGTTTATTTCATTCAATGTAAACAATACATTTTTTTTAGAGAATCTAAACTTTAACAATCGTTGATCACAGTCTTATCTAAACACTCACAACAAGTGCTTACATGTAAAATAACGCTTAAGTGCATAGATATTCAGTTTCAATAAGAAAGGATTAAAATGAAAATACATCATTCAACACCTTGCATGATGAGATTTAAAATTGGAGGGCTATCCTTCAACTTACATTCATTCTGAGTAGGCATTGTGTTGCTGGTAATATTCCATGTTGCATGTCCAGTGTTAAGTAATAAAAGAAGTTCTTGTCAAACAAGTTGTCAACATTATACCGTCTGTGGATTTCAAAGCCGTGTGCAGCAACTTCTTTTCTGTTATTTTGAGATAAATATAGAATATATATTTTCTTTTGCACTGCTGGCATGGAAATCCAAAAGGAATAGCATTCTACAGACAGTGATTCAGGACTATGCATCCTACAATATTTTGGTCCGCTGGGATTCCCTGAGAAGAGAACATTTTAAAAATAACTGGCCACACCAACAAAGGTCAAGTCAGATCTAGCCAATCTGGGTGCTTGTGTGGTTTGCAAGTGTGAATATCCACGGTATCCTCACAGTCTTGGCACTCCACAGAGCAACACCACTTGAATCTGCATTCGCATTTGGTGACCCGTTTAACCCGTGTGGTGTCGTAGCCACGACCACAGCACATAACTTCACAACCCTCTGTGCCCTTGGACGATTTATTGCACACCCTCCCTGCTGTGCCCAGAGAACCTGAAACAAACATGAAGAAACAGATTTAAGAAAATGACACATCCACCTGGTCTTCGGCCGGCCAGCGGGAGTTATTGGCTAGGTCATGGACATGGAGCGCCAGAGGCTATAAGTAAAAGGTCATTGAACCAAACTTTTACTATTATGGACAAGTTTGTGGACAACTTATCATCCAAACACGTGCCACAAAGAACGAGGAAGAAGGAAGAACAAACTCAGATTGACTCTTTTATGATCTTACATTAAAATTGTCCTTTACTGGAACTAAGAGACCCAAGTTTGTTCCTGAATGATCATGCATCTGTGCACACAGTGTGGTCTATGAACGCATGGACAGTGAACATTTATGTGGAAGATCTTGAAACTTCTTCACAGTTATCTTAATACCTCAGAACATCTTTTCGAATAAACTGGAATTGGTGACTATAGGGGCGGCATGGTGGCGCACTTGTTAGTGATGACCTCTCACACCAAGAAATTCCCGGATTTGAATCACGGACGGGGCGACTCGGGAATTTTCTGTGTAAAGTTTGCATGTTTTCGCTGTGTTTGCGCGTATTTTTTCTGGGTACTCTAGTTTTCCCCCGCAATTGAAAGACGTGCATGTTAGGGTAATTTGTATCTCTATATTACCCTTTAGTGCGTGAATGTGTGCCTGATTTTGTGCGCCCTATGATGGATTGCCGGGTGGGCATCGTTTTCCCTGTGACTCTAAAACTAGGATTAAGCGGGTATAGAAATGAATGAGTGGTGACTAAAGCCAAGACATCATCAACCAACTTGACCTTTCTTATGACATATGCTTTGGATATTTCACCCAACCCATTTGAAATGTGGGACCCAATCCTACCTTTACCCCACCCATTTTTGTAAAGCATCCTTTGGTATCTTGAAAGGTATAGGTATACCTTTCCTATACCCACTAATCCTAGTTTTAGGGTCACAGAGAACCCGAACAACACTAGACAGGGTGCCTACCCACCATAGGACACACACACAATCACACACATTCATGGAAGAAATTTCCTGTCGCCCCACCCTGGGCTCGAACCATCTCTATAACCATTCTCCAATCTAGTAAAACCCCTTATTATATGACTGGAGGTTATTATAAAACAAAGGGAGACTAAATTGATAGTGATGGTCATGTGTCCACAAACATTTGTCCATATAGTGGATGTCCAATCACCATTCAGAAAATCTTTGACAGTGGTGGATTTATAACTGTGACTATTAGGTCAGTAGTTCAATGTTTTAACCACTGAAATAACATGGAAGCCAGTTTTGTAATCCTCTTTTCCACAACAAATCACAGCATCACAAATATTAGCCAACATCTTAAAGACAACTGTTTACCCACCTGCTGTCCGGTCCATGAGGCAGTAGTCTGGAGAGTTTTCCACGTACACTAGTTCGTTTTTGGTTGTACCTTTGAAACTCCTGTGGGCAGCCATAAATCCTGTGCCATCCTGGTTCATTGTGACCTCCACCGCCATGTTGTATTTCTTCTTTAAATATATACCAGTTCGCCGGAATTCAGACATCGAGAGCCAGCATGTCCGCAGAGAGCATGAGCCACTGACACCATGACACTTGCATTCGAGCTTCATGAAGCGCTTCACAGCCTAAGACGAATAAAAGTAGAGCAACTCCTTAAGGCAAGTGCATCAATGTAGTATAATAAAGTTTGAATGGGATTTGTCATAATAGAGGGCAGAGAAGATTTAATAATTGTCAATGGACAGTCAGAATTAACTAACCAATATCCAGAAACACCACTATTATGTAACACTTTCATCCCTAATTGTATATCCTCACCATTCTGCCACAGCGGTTATTGTGCAGGTTCATCAGTGCTCGGGCATCTTTCACCATTCTCTCCCTGGCATCTACGAAGGCTTTGGCGAACTTGATACCATAATTTACATTGTCGCTACAGCCACCCCAGTCAAAGTCGCCAATTTCATCACGTGCGCTTCCACTCTTGTGGGTGTCACACATGCAACTCTTGAGTTCCCCCTGGCTGCAGGCTTGGGTGATTGCATACACCACTCCAGCAGAGGAGATCGCATACACAAATGCTGCCTCACGGCTGCCTGCCAGAATCAGAACGAGATTATCAGCTAGAAATCACCATAAAATAAGTCAGTGGAAACATTCAATATTACTCATAAATGCATCTAGGTTACAGCATAGATATAACTCCTTTGAATAACGTCTGTGATGGTGTGCTGGTCCTTGTGTTGGGTTGATGGATCATTACATTGATATCATAATCCTCTCAGGTTTAACAACTTGACATTCTGGGCCTATTCAAGTGTGAACCGCCACCCTGGAGCTTCCTAACCTCAGTCTGGTTCATACCAACACTCCTTCACCTTGAGTGTCTGGATGAATGCACTCATAGCCTTGAGGTGTGTTTTTTTCTGCAATGGAGAACACGCTGACCCCTATTCTCCTCATTTTTCATTCTCCCGCTTATGCACTTAGCCAAAACACAGGGTGATATGTCAAAGTGAGCAGTTTTGTCTGTCTGCCAGAGTCATCTTCACAAATATTTACATCTCCTATTACTGTTTATACATCGGCAGTCCAGATCCCCCTGCTCAACACTGGTATTTGGAGAATATTTGCTCTCTTTCAGACTCCCGCCCATTGTGGAAATCTGAGAAGTGATGGCTTTATTTTACTACCTCATATTCTGGAATGACCTACTCATAAGCAATATTTAACACATTCCTGTATAGATGATTTATATTAATGTTATTAAAGTGTTATGTAAGTGTACTCTAAGTAAATGTGGAACACACTTCGAAGCATGACTCGGCCAAAGACGCTGTGGTCACGTTGCAGCGTGCTACAGTTCCAGCGATGGTGTTGGAACTGGTGTTGACACTCGCGTATCCATTCCTTGGCTCCCTCACCAATCGACTGCATTAAGTCTGGATGTCTCTGGCACAACTGCCGCTGCTTATTGACCAGGCCAGGAATGTTGTCGCATATGACCCGTGCACCAAGTGCACCAATATACCTGCAGATGGGGAGAAATAAGATACAGATGTGATGCTACAGATCTACATGATCTCCGTTCCATCAACCTCTAACAATAATGTGACAATGTATGCACGCTAGGAGTTAGAATGAAACCAATAGGTTACCACTGAGAGCTCAGAAATTAAAAGATAATTATTATCAGTCTTGCTTAGAAGAGGACTTCCTCAAGTTTTCTCTGGGTCATTAATGGTTTGATTCATGACAAATTTCTGCTTAGCAGCATCTATGAGGAAAAACCAATGCATGGGAAATCTAATTTACTAAGCTTCAATATAGAACATGCACAGGGGTTAGACAAAGAAACTGAAACACCTGTCATTTGAGTGTGGGAGGTTTCATGGCTAAATTGGACAAGCCTGGTGGCCAATCTTCATTAATTGCACATTGCACCAGT
>JAOUQV010000014.1:6421307-6432362 GCA_028565295.1 Aspidoras spilotus | reverse complement strand
CCTCTGACCACTGTGCAAGACTTGTATGTGTCATTCCCAAGACGAATTGACGCTGTATTGGCCGCAAAAGGAGGCTCACACCATACTAATAAATTATTGTCGTCTAAAACCAGGTGTTTTAGTCTCATTGTCTAACCCCTTTATGTGGAAATGTCAAGATAACTCGAAAGACGTCAGTCTCTGAGAAACCTGCAGGTTCTTTGAAGAATGATTTATTTTACACAGCATGATTTGTTTTTAGAAGAGTTGTTTCCCAACTGTTACCCAGTCTGTAGTTTATTTTTTTGTACTAATGTTGATGCTAGTGCTAAACTAAACAAAAGCATCTACCTAAGAAAGAGTAGTTGAGTGATATTTGCTGAATTTGTATTGTAAACTATCTGTAGCATTAACTCATGCCATATTCAAAGTGAATAGCTCCTGAAAAAATATTTTTCTGAAACTTTTTATGTTGGAAAAGCAGCAGTATAGCAATAACAGTTCTATTTTTATGCTAGGAGCTGGGCCATTGTGCTTCAGAGGGATTAAAGTTTAGTTTATCAATTCTGCTTCTCAACTCACTCCATAATTTGTTTAGTAGTCAAATGCTGTGTATGCGCTCATGCTAGGCTACGCTTTACAAACAGAAATGTATGTTGTGCTAGTTCAGTGAGGTCATAAAGGAAATAAGTAGTATGTAAGTAGTATGTGGACCGTGTGGGGTGTCATCTGGCTCCCTTCTCCATAAAACCATTATAGACAGTGGATTAGACAGACTTTTTGACATGGACTGACCACAGGCTGACCAAGGGGTAGCCAAGTCATTTGATTATCGTGTTAGATATACTTATTTTAAAAGCTTGGCAGCAGGACCCTTTAAATACTCTATATTTCTCACAATTTCTCTCTATATATTAAATCATTTCAAAAATACATTGACAGGATTTCAACAAGAGGTGAAATGAAATTCAATGAAAATCAGGGTTGGCACCTGGGGTGGCCAAACAGACTATCAAACCCCGATCAGTTACAAAACATCCATTTATTCATGGACCAGTAATCATGATTAATTAATCTGCATAAGATACCTTCACCTATGATTGATGGCCAGTCTTAGATACTGTATCAGCACTATAAATGTAACGCTTTTCTTGTAGTTACAGGAAGCCATACCATTATCATATCGTTATCATATTATTATCATATCATTATCATATGGTTTTATTATTGTATATAAAGTAAACTAATGGGACTGAATATATAAATAGATCATCTAACTGTAATCAGAGCTTCATAAATCACACTACATTCACTCACACAGTGAGATGCTGATCCAGAAGCTTCTAAAATGGTATTAAAAAATATATGGCATGCTTAGAACTTCATATATCACAGGTGTCAGATGGTGAATATGTGGAAAAGGAGAGATGGAGAGATGTTACATGTTCTAATGCTCTAGGGTGTGTGTCCTGTTTGCGTCAAATATGCGTCAAATGCCAGCTATCCATAATAATAATAATAATATTAAGCCCATAATTCAGATATTATTTAATTTTAGTTTTATTCTCACTTCACACAAGATTGATTCCAAGATGAGTATCAGACCAGGTATCTTTGGACTGAGAAGTTGCAATGTTAACATTATAATGCTTTTTAAAAATACTCTAACTAAACTCATGGATGCTTGATTCGCTAGATGCAACAAGGTGACACAAAAAAAGTTGGTGTAAGTTATACATGTATTTTACTGCGGAATGATTTAATAGAGACAGTGTCTCTCAATATCAGTAGGTATCATTTCAACTGAGAAATTAAATAAAATTGAATTACAAGACTAGTCTGTGTTTAGCTTTGGATAATTTTTGAAACGAACTGATTCATTCCTCAATGGATTGTTATTTTTGTTATTATACCATTGGAATATAGAGCTGTGAAATAAAATAAGAAATGAACAAAAATCTAAGTTAAGTATAGTTGTAATCTCATCAATATTATCATCATCAATATTATCATATTATCAGACTTGGGAACATGCGGGAGAATCAGAAGTAGGTGCAGACAGGACCTCTGTATTGTTCAGAAATTACAGTAAACAAAGAAATATATATTTCTTCACAAAAAAAAAAAAAATGAAAACAGACTAAGGAACTAGACCTGATTCGGAATAACAAATACGTAGCCTGAAACATATACATTCACAGTTTAATTTTAATGCCACACACTTAACAGAACAAAAATCAATCACTGTGCGGATTTGAAACAGCTGTACCCCATAATTCCTGTAACTGTCCTATAGCCACTACTTTTATCAATATATGACATCACCGGGTTGTCTTGATAGTTTAAACTCCCAGATTGCCAGTGGTACCGGGTTCCTAATAGAGCCCACCTAAAGAAGCTCACACCGGGAGCTCAGTGCAACATCAAAATCCCCCTCTCAAACTTTACACACTTTCAAAGTAGGATTCTGGGAGAAGCTTTGCCTGTGAACAGGAGCCGATATCTGGCCGAAGTCCGGAGGCGAAGTCAGGCTCACAGGACTGCCTGAGGGTGTAGCTAAGGACCCCTATGGAGCATGACGAATCCATGGAGAGGTAAGGTGAGGGACCAATAACGATGGCGAAGCATGAGGGAGGCGTGACCTTGGGAGCGACTTCCGAATTATAGCAAGATGGGGGGATGAACCGGCTGAGGTAATGGGTGCAGCGACCGCCACGGCAGAACAGGAGATCATGGGTGACGTCCTAAATGACACTGGGTAGTCCAGAGACATGCTTGGCTGTCTGGGTGCTGATCCAAATGTTCTGAACAGAGCCACTCCACCTAGCAAACTGATCTGGAGTGGGAGTGTGGAACATTTGAAATGTGTTTTAATAATTTTCACCTGTTCACAGTTTAACTGCTTCTCTGTATGCATTTAACTTCCCAAGATTGTAGCCACCAATGCAAAGCATTATATACCTGCTCTGTGGTTTATATCTGGTGTTGTATTGCTAATCTTCTTGAATCTGACCCACTTTACTGCTTTACCTACTGCCTTTGCTATGCCACTATGTAGTTGTTTATACGCTGAATATTTGATCATGGATTTTCAATTTTGATTTGGTTACCTTGCTCTGACCTGCGTCTGTGTCCAACACCCTCCTCCTGAGGCATCATTATGGTCTATCTGAAAAGCTGCTGTTAATTATTGGGCTCCAGCCATTTTGAGACAGAAGGCCTTTTGTTTATAGAATAGATTTTATAATGACACAAGCTCTGGCTGTGTGTGGTGTAGTTATTTCTGCTTCTAAGACATTTACCACAGTCGCTTGGCCAGCTCCAGAGTGATCATTGGTTGTTAAAATGCTCAGTGATTTTTGTGATGTGTCACTGCTGCTGCTATTGATATGCTATTGTACGCATTTAAACATTTCATGGTACAATAAAATTTTACATATGCTATTTATTCATAGAGGATTTACTCCAATATAATTGACCGACCGACAACATATTTCTCTTCAAGTATAGACTGTATTTCTACTCTACATTTCTATTCTATTTCTTCTGATTTTTTAGAAGGTTTGGTTAGTGCAGGGCTGCTCCTATATCTGAACCTACTGTCATTGATCTCAGCGACTGAGGCTTAATGTCTCGGGTTTGACATGTCGTGATGGATAAAAGTTAGATTCCTTATGCGGTCTTCATTTTGCTTTCTGCCCTTTAGGAATTTTGCCTGGAGCTATGGGAATTGCTCTGGTGTTCTAAGACCTTGAACAATATGCTAAGCTCTAATTTGTCATCCCCTTTTTCCTTTGTCCGCCTCATTTCTTTTCTCTTCCTTGTACTTCTTCGGATCATTGTTTCAGCGCTATTACCGGGTTATTATTTGGTAATAGGGAATGAAATCTTTGTAGTTTCTATGGTTTTTGCATAATGTGGAGGTAGAAGGCAGGGATGACTTGATGAAACCCGCTGTCATGAGGAAATGAGAATGTCGTTGGAAGCCAGTCCTGAATATCAGAGAGAAAGGTTACATAGAGGGAGAGAGGGAGTGAGAGAGAAAGAGACAGAGTATAAAACATAAATTAGCTGGAAAATGACACTCAGGATGTACCTTAAAATATTGCCATAATATACTGTGTTCACAATGTCTGATTCATAACCGTTTTTATAATCGTTTTATCTTTCACAGCCAGTATTTTCTTATATTCAATTCCCCTGTTCTTGCTCAGATGCTCAAACCACATAAAGTGTCTCTTGTTAACAGAACAATATGATAAATAAGCATTGGAGCTTTGTATTTCACACATTTAAATATTATAATATTGTGATGTGTTTTGTCTTTTGGCTTTTTCCTGCCACCTGAGATCACCTCAGCGAGTCTCTCGCATTGCCTATATGGCAAATGTTTTACCCCAGATGCCATTTATGATGCAAAATTCACCCTTTCGGGCTTTGAACGTACAATTATGCATCTTCAATTTACCCAGCATGCATGTCTTTGGACTGTGGGGAAACCGGAGTACCCGGAGGAAAGGATGATTACACTTTTACTTGTTATCATAAACAACACAAATTACATTTTGCCAAAACAAAGAAAAAGAAATAATTACCTACCTAGTCACATCTTAATTCTGTAATCCCAACCATATGTTGCCAATCCATATGCTTTCCCAATAAATACTCTATACAGTATTTGTGACATTTTGATCTTGACATTCCAATAGTGACAGTAAAATCTTTATACACCTTTCCGGCACATGATGATTGGTTAGACATTATCAGCATTAATCAAGAAAGACATGTTCGAGTTTATATATATATATATTTTGTTATATATATATTCAACAGCCACTTTATTAGGAACACTTGTTCAATTGCTGGTTAACACAAATATATATTAAGTCAAACAGGCCTTAATGTATTTAGGTATGCTGAAGTGCAAACCGAGAATCAGAATGGGAAAGAAAGCTGATTTAAGTGACTTTGTCACTGTGATTTTCTCGCACAACTATCTCTAGTGTTTAAAGAGAATGGTCAGAAAAAGAGAAAATATCGGCAGTTGTGTGGACGAAAATGCCTTGTTGATGTGAGAGGTCAGGGGAGAAGGCAGACTGGTTCTAGATGATAGAAAAGCAACAGTAACTCAAATAACCACTCCTTACAACAAAAGAATGCAGACTACCATCTCTGTTGAAAGTATGTCATCATGAATTAAGGAAGTTCCAATGTGGCCAATGATGTAAATACAGTATACAGTATAGGGAATAGCTTTATTTTTGACGTTATGAGAGTAAGCGCACAATTATTTATTCAATTAAAATTTTTTTTTTGTATTAACAAAAGGCTAAAAGCTGTTCTGTTCATTGTACTATGGAATTCAGTGAAAATACAGCCCAGGATATTGGAGAAAAATAGAAATCCCGAAGCAGCTGCATATCTGCTCTGTTTCTCTGTGTGAGTGTGTGTGCGTGCCTCATTCTTATCAAGCCATCAGTAAGACCTTGTGATATACAAGTAACGTGTTTTTCAATCCTTATAATTTCATCATTAATCTATTGATAGTATATTTAATTTTAGTCGTCTTGTTTAATTTCCTCTCCAGCTGTCTTTTAACATTTGAAGATTTACATCCAGGAAATGAGTAATCTGCAACATTAAGGGCTTTTCACACAGGAGATAGCAAATTGCTTTTCACTCCACGTAGCTCTGAATTCTTGTCCAGCACAGGTTTTTATTCACAGGTTATGATATGCTTGCTTCTCTCAAGTGGTAATAGTGACAGCAACTCCAAGCAGTTGGCCAGTGATGCTTGTACTATTATTTTAAATCTGCAGGCTTCATAGTGAAAACTGAAATGTATTGACCCATTTTCTTTTCTTTTTTTTTATACATAAAAATAAAAATACCGAGGTGAAGCATTGTTTGAATGTTTTCATTTATTTGGTGTTGATTGTTAAAAGATGTGCAATAATTATAGAATTCTTCCAATGTCACAAACCAAGGACTTGAACTGACCGCTAAAACCTATCAAATTGTGATGGAATATATTAAGAATAACTACAAGGAATTATGCAGTTATAATAAAAAGTAGCAAAGAACACTGATTTATTTGTTTCTAATAAAAAAATGAAATTGTTGCAATACCTTCAAGCCGTTTCATTTCATTTCATTTTATGCTCCTTCAGTGTGGGGATTTGTCTTTGAAGGTCATCATGCATTCTTATTATGAAAATATCTATTGGTCTATTTTTATACTTTTATATAGCATTTTTGCTGTTTTGTTCAGCACTGGCCTTTTTAAAATATACAATAAAGCACAAAAGAGCCAGCATGGCTTTATACAAGTTAATTAAGTTTATGCATTCTCTGGCACAAAAGATGTGCAGGTCTGGGGTTTATTTTGCAGCCAGAAGTCTGTTTTATGTGCATTGCCGCACTGCTCAGCTGAGGACGTCATTGTGAGCACCTGTTCCACCATAGAGGTCACTGCACCCCGGCTCTAACGTGCTAAGCTGAGGATGTTGATCCCATTCTGAGCTACGCTCAGATGTTCTAAATCCATTCTGCTTCACCGACATTGGTGGTCTCTCTCCTGGACATGCCATTAGCTCCATTCCTCCCTGGCTTCATGGTGTTCAGCAATCCTTCCTCTAAGTTTACTCAGGGTTCTAGGTCCCCTCTTAAGCTCAACCCTCAGGCAGCCCCCAAGGTTTGGATCTCCTTCCTAAAGGCTTCCATGTCTCTGATCTCTGTCCTGAGGGCCCCCATGTTCCAGATCTTCATACCAAAAGCCTACATAGTCTTAAACTGTTGCCAGGACATAATGTCTTTGTGTGTTAGGACTTGTTGGTTAGGATCAACTCTTTCTTCCCCTACCTTTCTTGCCTCTGTCTGTAGCATGCACAGCACTCACTGCTTCTGTATTTTTGTTTTACATTCATAGATTAATAATGGCATGTTCATATTGTAGTTTTTTACCTCACTGCTTAGTTTTTTGACAGTGTAAACATCAAGGGAATAAGTCTTTTGATACAGCTTAAACAACTTAGAGATCTTATATTTGATCCATCACTGCATGGGCAGATCTAATGCTTGGGTGGCGCAGTGGATAGTGCTGTAGCCTCACAACAAGAAGATCCCAGGCTCGAACCCCAGGTGGGGCGACTTCTGTGTTCGCACGGGTACTCCGGTTTCCTCCCACAATCCAAAGACATGCATGATAGGTTTAAACATCCAGTATCTTTATAGACACAGATGCAGTTTAAAATAACTGCACTAAACGTATTTAGTGCACAATGTGGCTATTTTATTGCTGCACTGACAATAAGACAGAGCTTTTCTTGAAATCCTTCACACATTTAAGCTTTGCATCATATTTTTCCACCCAAGACGACTCCTTGGAGAGCTTTATTTATGCATATCTCAACCATTTTTATAGTCATTTTATCATCTCTGCAGGTCTCAGACTGAATGTCTGACAGAACTATTACTTTTATTTTTCACCATTGTTGAAGTCACGTTTAAAGTCTGAAGTTGTCAGAAAGTTGAAGTTTAGTTTTTTATAACTCTGGTGTATGATTAGAACAGTCATGCTGTGTCTAGTCTGTCATCACTTGTGAGGTTTGAACAGATTGACTGTGCATCCTGCTCTCTTGTCAAAACTAATGCTGTTTGCTTATTCCAGCAGTCCACTTAGTAAATTTATGCAATTTATTCTGGGGTAGTTTCTGGTAGTTTCTTCTCAGATACTAAAGCTAGAGCATTTTGACTCCAGTGACAATAGAGACAGGTATTGCTTGTAGCAGATATACTTTGTGTTATTTCAGTTTGATTCTCATTTTCCTGTTTCTCATCCATTATTAAGAGAAGACATTCACCTGCATGTCAGTCTTTCATTCAACCTCCCTCATAAGCCGGCTATTACAAATCTGATTCAACTGAGACACAGAACACAAGTCAATTCAATAAGGACGTGTCACTCATACAGCATGTCCTTTGAGAGACTTCCCTGCACATGCCCTCTGTCTGTTCCTCTGTTTCTGTCTTAATCGTCTATGAAGTGCACATTAGATTTTTTGCAGGATCTGAGTCCTTCGGTTATCGCAGGCTTTTGTCTTTAGGCTTATTTTTTATTCAAAATCTTCCGACTTATTCATATGCAGCTCTCTATAGGAGGAGTGATAACTGTCTGGACTGGCACTGGCACAGAAAATGAGAAGAGAGTAAGAGTGGAACAGAGATCCAGATTTATTGATATAGAAGGTGTGCCAGTTTAGCTGGCAAAATTGATTGGTGCTCGCAATGCTTGTGAGTTTTAAACACTTGATCAATCACCGAGCATCCGTGTTTTTGTTTTATAAAATGCGTGTGTGTGTTTTTGTGTGGGTGTGTGTGGCAGGATATGAATGATGCACTTTGGGCCTGACAATGATTGGCACAGCTGGTGTCTAATAAAGCAGAGATACATCTCTATAGTGCCATGTGTTTATGCACATTTCAAACAGCTACATTTTTTATTCCGCTTGATCATGCATTTAAATTTTCTTTTCAAATATTATTGTTAGCTTCAATCAGAACAAAATGTTGATATAAGCCAGTTAATGCTTAAATGACATAAAAATGCAATTTTTTAATTCATTTATTTGATAAAATGCACACTTTGGTAAACTGTGTCTTCATATTCGATGCTAATGCTGCTAAACCAGTCTTGTACTGTACATGTTCCAGAAGTCAACCACATGTTTAAATGGGCTTAGGCGGATTACTTTAATAACGCATTCTAGTACGGTTACAAAGGACCTGTTAAAAATGTATTCAGTAACCTTTTTAGTCTCAGTATCATAACAAGTAATATAACTTTATTTTCTACTGCTTTTAAGGACGCTATTCTATACTTTTAAAGATTATATATTCAGAGCCCACAATTTAAACAATTTCAAGTATTTATTTGTTTATTTTTACATAATTTGGGATTATAGTTTATAAAACCCACGAAAACAGGATTTAAAAAAAATAGAATACTATGGAAAAATCAGCCCAAACTATGTAGTGAAAGGACACAATGTGACAGGAGAAGCTGCACCAGCAAAAGACATGACCAGGGGTTTCATTGGATTATCAAAAAGAGAAGATTCAGAAAGAGAAATCAATCAAATGATGGTATTTTCAAAACTATCTCACTATGTCAATCTTCAATACTTGGTTAGGAATCCCTTCGCTTTAATCATTGCCTCGATGCGACGTGGCATTGAGGCAATCAGCCTGTGGCATTTATGGAATGGAAGCCCAGATTTCCTTGATGCTTGCTGTCAGCTCTTCTTTGTTGTTGGGTCTGGTGTCCCCCCCTTTTCTCATTTAAATTGTGGGCCCTGAATATATAATCTATGAAAGTTTAACTTTTTAAATAGAAGTATGGAAACATATCTTAAATATAACTTTTCCGTGATATTCTACATGTGTGGTCTGTATGTGCAGTACTGAAGTTTTAAAAAAATGAAATAAAAATGTAAAATTACAAAATGCTGAAGAAAAACTATATAGAAAATATAGTGTACGTATATGAGAACAGGAGGGAATTCTCTTGCTCTATTTTTTGTCTATGGCACTGAAGTTTGTAGTCCTAATAGATACCTCTCAATCAATGGTCACACCTGGGAAATATTTAACCTATCGCTTATGCAAGCATTTTGATATACAAATTGCTAAAAATAAAGTTTAAAGGGAATAATGTTATACGCTGACATCACAATGTTTAGCCACACTGATGTGCTCCGTGGGATAGGGTTAAAGTCTGAGCATCCCAATCTCTTGTCACCAGGCTGCTTTCTAAGTAACAACATGATGATTTTAGATGAGTAAAAAAATAAATCAAAAGAAAACGAGTGCTTTACTCTGAGTGTGTTTGTAGCCACTGCAGTTTAAATGTAGCCCCTTTTAAATTTAACGGAGTTTTTATTTTTTAGATTAAAATGGCAGCTTGGATAATTCAGTTGGTAACAGGAGCTCCTGGCAGAGTGTTACCAAATGGGTTTCAACTCTACAAAGCTGCCATAATTTTTTCTCTGCTTAGCCTTATGCCATGGACTACACTATATTGCCAAAAGTATTCGCTCGCCTGCCTTGACCCACATATGAACTTAAGTGACATCCTATTCCTAATCCAAAGGGTTCAATATGACGTTGGTCCACCCTTTGCAGCTAGAACAACTACAACTTGGAGGTCTGTAGGGATTGACTCTGCATAAATTTGGCGACCTCTTCACGATATGCGCATCAACATTCACTGACCCCGCTCTCCCAGTTCACTTCATGGCTGAGTTGCTGTTGTTCCCAACACTTCCATTTTCTTATAATACAGCTGACATTTGACTGAGTATTTAATATTTATATTTATATATATTTAAGAGCGAGGAAATTTCACGACTGGATTTATTGCACAGGTGGCATTCTATCACAGTTCCATGCTGAAATTCACTGAGCTCCTAAGAGAGACCCATTTTTTCACAAATGTTTGTAAAAACAGTCTGCATGTGCCTAGGTGCTTGATTTTAGACACCTGTGGTCATAGAAGGGATTGGAACACCTGATTGCGATAATTTGTATGGGTGAGCTTTTGGCAATATAATGTACATCTGTGCAGCCAACCACTGAAAAACAATGACGGCGTATTACACGACATGAAATTAATATGTATTAAAACTATTAATCTAAGACCACAGTCTGCAACAAGATTATCCAAGTAACTATCTGTAAGTTAAGTGTTTTGGGCCGTTCATGTAAATGTGTAAAAGAAACATAAGAGTATGAGGAATCATGTTGGATTTCAATATAGAATTGTAATATATTTCAAGCACTATAATTATAGACATATATACAGACTGAAATATTATTTTTTAATATAATTGTTTTTACTTTAAACACAGGTCCAGTCCAGATTTCCAAAAGGTCACTAAAATTAGATCTTCTTCTTCTTTTGGCCTCTCTCTTTTATCAGGGGTTGCCACAGCGTGTCAACCTTTTCCACCTCACTCTGTCTTCTGCATCTTCTGCTTTCACTCCAACTACCTGCATGTCTACATTGACCACATCTAT
>JAOUQV010000014.1:6406603-6421207 GCA_028565295.1 Aspidoras spilotus | reverse complement strand
AATACACACACTGGTGAAGTGAGCACACGTGCCCGGAGCAGTGAGCAGCCATCACAGTGCCCGGGGAGCAACTGGGGTTTAGGTGCCTTGCCCAAGGGCACTTCAGCCATGACTTGTCGCTACTTGGAATTGAACCTGGAACCTTCCGGTCGCAAGGCTTGTTCCCTAACCACAAGACTACGATTGCCCCTGGTCAATAACAAAGTTTGAACTCAATACTTTGTAACATAACCTTTGTTGGCAATGATGGTCAAACATTTTCTGTAAGTCTTCACCAGGTTTGCACACACTGTAGCTGGTATTTTGGCTCATTCCTCCATCCTCTAGAGCAGTAATGTTTTGGGGCAACATGGACTTTAACCTCGCTACACAAATTTTCTAGATTTCTAGAGATCTGGAGACTGGAGTCCACTCCAGGACCTTGAAATGCTTTTTACGGGCCACTCCTATATTGCCTGAGAGGTGTGTTTGGGATCATTGCCATGCTGGAAGGCCCAGCCACATTCCATCGTCTTTTCTTAACACCAATCAGTCACCCTGTCCCCTTTTCAGAAAAACAACCCCAAATCATAATGTTTCCACCCCATGCTTCACAGTAGGCATGGTGTTCTTGTGATGCTCTTCCACCAAACATGACGAGTTCAGTTGTCACTCTTCTGGATCATCCAGTTCTCTGGCAAACTTCAGACAGACCTAGACATGTACTGTCTTAAGCAGGGGGACATTCCTGGCACTGCAATATTTGGGTCTCTCTCAGCATAGTGTGTTACTGATGGTAGCCTTTTTACTTTGGTCCCAGCTGTAGGTCATTTATCAGGTCCCTCTGGATTTTTGCTCAATGATCTCATGATCATTTTGACCCCATGGGATGAGATCTTGCGTAGGGTTCCAGATTGAGAGAGATTATCAATGGTCTTGAATGTCTTCCGTTTTCTTAAAAATGCTCCCACAGTTGATTTACTCACACCAGCCTGCGTGTCTATTGTAGATTCACTCTTATAAGCCTGGTGCAGGTCTACAATTTTCTTCCTGGTGTCCTTCAACAACTCTGTGGTCTTGGCCATGGTTGAGTTTGGAGTCTGACTTTTTGAGGCTGTGGTCAGAAGTATTTTATACAGATGAGATTAAACAGGTGCCTTTATTACAGATAACAAGTAGATTTAAGAAGAGCTTCTTAAAGAAGAAGTTACAGGTTTGTGAGAGCCAGAAATTTTGCTTGTTTTGGGTGACCAAATACTTATTTTCCACCATAATTGACAATCAATTCTTTAAAAATCGTACCATTCTTGGATGATTTGTCTCGTTTTTTCTCTCATAGTTGAAGTTTACCTTTGATGGAAATTACAGACCTCTCTGTCTAAAAAGGAGAACTTGCACAATCAGTGGTTGACTACATACTTTTTGGCCTCACTGTATATTAGATGTCATGTGATCTTCCTTGCGTCTGTTATTAAAAAGAACATAACTATAACTCACACTCACTAAAGCTCACATTTGATTAGAATGTAACAGAGTAGAAAGACAAAACAAGTTATGGTCACAAGTACATGTCTAGTTAAATAGTTTCTTTACATGAATGAGCTGGTTAGAGATGCTGGGGAATACATCAAGCCATGATAAGGAGCAGATAGGGTTACTAGCTTTCCTTTAGATCCCAGTGATGGTGGCATCTTGGCTTCAGATTGGGATCCCAGAGCCCTTACCACTAAACTACTGATAATTAAACATGAACCATCTTGTGATATTGATGTTCTTGTTTTTCTTGGGGTGTTTTTTTGTGAACATGGTTCTTGGAGAAGCAGAGAGATTCTTTTATGAATATAATTTATATATTCAGAAGTGTCTGGAAGCCTGGAGAGTTGCACATTACATTCAGAGGCTTGTTCTGTCTGTGGGCCTGGAAATAATTCTTAGTCTGTCAAGTGTCCTGCTTCCTCATATAAGTGGAATAAGTCAGGGTGAGTCTAGAGAATGCAAGATTTAAAGAAGAATCAGCAGGAAGCGTAAAAGCTTGGGGTCATCACAGTTGGAGAGTTGCCAAAAATCAGATCAGGGATTTTTTTGATGGTTGATATTTTCAGCAATAAAGTCTGTAAGACTGACCAGAGGGTGCATCCTCTGTCAATCATAAGCAGCACAGTAACCACCGAAAATAGAGAAAAGAGAAAGATGAGTAATCAGTTTTTATGGATATTATCTACTTGTGGATGTCTAAATAAATACAGGTGCTAGTCATAACATTTGAATATTATGAAAAAGTTTATTTATTTCCATAATTCCATTCAAAAGGTGAAACTTGTATATTATACACATTTGTTACACATAGACTGTGATATTTTAAGTGTTTATTTCTTTTGATTTGATGATTATAACTGATAACTAATATAAAAACTTAAATTCAGTATCTCAGAAAATTATATTATTACTTTAGACTAATAAATAAAAGTATTTTAAGAAATTCTGGCCAACTGAAAAGTATGAACATAAAACGTATCCGCACGTACAGCACTCAATACTAAGGTGGGGCTCATTTTGCCCGAATTATTGCAGCAATACGGCGTGACATGAACTCGATCAGTCTATGGCACTGCTCAGGTGTTACGAGAGCCAAGGTTGCATCGATAGTGGTCTTCAGCTGTTCTACATTGTTAGGTCTGTTGTATCGCATCTTCTTCACAGTACCCCATAGATTTTCTACAGTGTTAAGGTCAGGTGAGTTTGCTAGACAATTAAGAACAGGGATACCATGGTCTTTAAACCAGGTACTTGTAGCTTTGGACTGTGTGCAGGTACCAGGTCTTGTTGGAAAATGAAATCAGCATCTCCCAAAAGTTGCACAGAAGCAGGAAGCATGAGGTGTGCTAACATTTACTGGTAGACAGCTGTGTTGACCTTGGACCTCGGAAAACACAGTGGACCAGCATTTCTAAAAATGTTTTTATTGATCTAAAGTAATATTTGAATTTTCTCAGATACTGGATTTGGATTTTTTTACAAGTTGTAAGTTATAATTATGAAATCAAAAGAAATAAACACTTGAAATATATCACTCTGTGTGTAATGAATGTGTATAATATTTTAAAATAGAATAATGGAAATGAATCAACTTTTTCATACTTTTATGACAAGCATCTGTATGTATATGTGTATTATCTTTCCTTCTGCCCAAAAAAGGGTCAAATCACAGCTGTTCTGACAGCTTCCCCAAACCCACACGACTGTGAACCTTCTGTGAACCTTCTGTTTACTTGTGTGTTAGTTTGTGTGGGTGGACGTGTTTGGCCATAATTGTACATTTCTGCAAAAAATCAACTTCTGTTCTGTTCTTAGTCAATAATTAGATGTAATACTAAAATAAATCATTACAGAGAACCTACTCCACACATCCTGCATAATTATTCTGATACTATATTTTCATTAGAATTACATTGTATGTATACAGAATTATGCAGGATGTGTACATTAATGTGCTCTACCTTTGAGACGCGAAAATGACCACTATCTGCAAAACTCACCATCACGCTAAAAACCAAACACATAGGAGGTGTCGAGCAGTAGCGGTCAGCTACACTGCCATCGACGGTCTCAGTTTTCAAGCCTCTCATTGTTTTCACTGGCTGTCAAGATGGAGGGAATTTTGCGGTATCAGGAAAGAAATGCTGCAGATATGAAGTTTCACAAGATTTTGCTAGTGCTAAGTGAAATAATAATTCAGACCCTGCTATATAAGACATGGAAAATAAACTATATATTCAAAAGTATTTGCTCACCCATCCAAATTATGGGACTCAGGTGTTCCAATTACTTCCATGGCCGCAGGTGAATGAATACTTCAGCATACCTAGACATTTTGGACAATTCTATGCTCCCAACTTTGAGCCCCTAAGACATCTGCCAGACACTATGTATATATGTATATCTCTTCATACAACTGATCACTTGAGGGTTATTCAAGATCTTACTTAACTAGTTTAAGTCCGAAGTCTTTACCACTGATCTACCACTGTCCCAAGACTGTGATCTTTTTTCCTTTAGATTGAAGAAACAATATTGTGCAGAATAAATGACTGTAGACAGTAGTACACAGAAATGTATTATTAACTGCAAACGCTATTATTTTAAAAATGATTTTAAGGATGCACTCATACTAAGGTAACTATACTGAAGCGCACACAGGCACGATTTCCCCCTTTGGCAACCTGGGGGATTCAAATATTTTGGCAACCCGGCGTTCTGTTATCAACAGCATCCAGTGATGTCATATATTGACAGAAGTGGGGGACTAATGGGGGACAGCTGTTTCTGATCCGTGCACTGGTTTGCTTTGCTATTTAAATTTGTGTTTTATGTTCAGTTCAGTGCACGGAATTGTGAATATTAGTGTTAATATATGTGGTTTAATCCAAGTCAAGTTTCTAGATTCTTAGTCTGTTTTTGTTTTGTTTCATTTTGAAGAGTATTATTCGTTGTTTTGTTTGTATTTCTTCATGCTTTTTATTAAAAATTCCTCCCTGCGCCTACTTCTGCCTCCTACCATGTGTTCCTGAGTTGGGAAGCCTTAACAATTATTATTCACATCTATGCATTATGCAACACTCTAAGTTTCAGTAGTGCTTATATTTAAAATAACATATCTGACTTCTCAGAAATATATTTTTTCATATAAAATGGAAGAACAGTTTTTTTTACAAAACATTGTCACAAAGCAGCTTTACATCAATTATATACAACATATAAATATGAGATTTAATAAGGTCTATTTTCCCTGATGATAAGGACAAACGGCGACAGTGGCAAGGAAAAATACTTGAGATAATAATAGGAAGAAACATTGAGAGGAACCAGACTCAGAAGGCAATCTCGTCCTCATTTGGGTTATAACAGATTAACAACCTGAATAGTCTGTGACTTATTGCTATGAATGAGAAGGCAAACATAAACAGGTGAAAAACACAAGGCCAATCAATGGCAAAACAAGGCTCAATTACTTCAAAGTGTAGTATATCAAAATAAAGTAAATGCTCAAATAACGGATCAGAATGAATAAAATATCGTAGGTTATAAGGCTGTGACTCTGTCAAGTCTCACATAGTCAAAACAGTAAAACCGCAAACCTTATTGTGTATAACTTTATATATCCATCTATTCATTCATCAATCTGTGCTTTACCGGGACCTGGTTGCGGGGCAGCACTTTAAGCAGGGACACCCAGACTTTCCTCTCCCAAGACACTTACTCCAGCACTTTTGTGAGGATCCCAGGCATTCCCAGGCCAGTCGAGTGTGTTTCCTGGGTCTTCCTCGTGGCCTCCTCCTATTTAGGCATGTCCGGTACAGATGCCACTAATGTCTCTTAGTGGTTCTACTCCGAGTTCCTTCCGGGTAACAGAACTCCTTACCCTATCATTTCGGCTGCTTATATCTAGAATCTTGTTCATTCAGTCATGACACCAATGTTTATAACCATAGGTAAGGTTATGAAACGTGCGTTGACCGGTAAATGAAGAGCTTCTCCTATTGACTTAGTTCCTTCTTCACCATAACAGACCAATACAGTGACTGCATTACTTCAGATGCTGACCCTGATCTGCCTGTCAATCTCACGCTTTATCCATCTTAAGCTCCTCCACTTGAGGCATGTTCTATAAATTCAAGTAATATGCTAGGCTTTTTGCAACTATAGCGGTGCCATCGTTATGATGCTACGGCTATGGAAAAACCCAGTTAACACAATTAAACATGCATTATTTTACAGCAGCCACAGATGCATTTCATACATCATCTCCAGAAAAAGTATCAATATTAACCTAATAAAATAATAAAAAATATATATAAAATAAATGCATTGTTCTCTGAAATATAATTAAATAAAACAAGCTTGGCCAGAAATACAGTTTGTAGTTCTCTTTGAAGGCTATAACTCATGTTAAACACACGTGTAGTTTCTCTAATGTGCGCAGTGAATAAACACATTTTTGCGGCTGGGAAAGGCTCACAGGCTTTTGCTTTTCCCACAATGTTCTGGTTTTTTTTTAAAGTTTGAATTGAAAATGACATAGGGAATACATCTGTGACCAAATCAATTTACTCTATTCTGTCTGTTATTGTGGATTCAGTATAAAATCTTATACCCACACAAATATGTATATATGTATATATTATTTTATACATTGTTATATTATTATTGTTATATATTATTGTTACGTTTTTATGTATAAGATGTATACAGATTGCATTGTGTCACCCAAATAAGGATGGATCCCTTATGAGTCTGATTTCTCTCAAGGTTTCTTTCTTACTTTTTTAGGTAGATTTTCCTTGCAATTTGACTCATTTAGGATAAAACGTTTTCTGTAAAGCTGCTTTGGGACAATGTCCATTGTTAAAAGCACTTTAAAATAAAAGTCACATGGCATTGGCATTGGCAACTTAAAATCTGATTGGTGACAATTTTTTTACTATTTGTTTAAGCCAGTTCTGAGGGCTCAAGATAGATTTCATGCAATCTAAAAAATAATTAGATTATAAAACAGTACTGGAAGCAGCACAACCAATATAAAAGAATAGATATTGTATATAGAAAATAAACAGTTAAGCAGAGAACGCCTTATTTGATGGGCTGGTAAATGGGTTGGATTAGGATTGAATGCTTATAATAGCCGATGGCCTTGAGGTTCAGATTATAAAATTTTTCAAATTAAATTCATATTTTTATACTTATTCTGAATTATCAGTGTTTTTGTAGTTTCCCTGATCTCCTGTTCTGCCGAGGAGGTCAGCGCACCCACTACCTTGGTCGACTCGCTCCCTCCTCCACCTCGCTGCGCTTCGGACGTCGCTCCCAAGGTCACTCCCCTATCATGCTTTGTCAGCGTCAGTGGTTCCTCGCCTCCCCTAGCCGTGCAGATCTCATGACTCCCCCTCTGGCTTTGCTTAGGGCTGAGGCTCTGTGTCGCCCCTCGTGCTCCATAGGGGTCCTTCACCCTCAGGCAGTCACCCTCAGGCAGTCCTGCTGTGAGCCTGACCTAACCTCTGGACTCTGACCAGACAGAAGCTTCTGATCTCTAACCAAGTTTCCTCTAAAAGATTATTTCAAGACTGAGTAATGTTTGGAAGGGGGGTTTGGATGTTTTGTTTAGCTCCCGAGCTAAACAAAAGCTCGTTGCGGGGGGCTCTGTCAGGAACCTGGAAAATCTGGAAACCTATGGGGATTTAACAAACATGGCAACCAGCGGCAACATGTGACTTCTCTTGTTTTACGGATGTGACGCAGTCACATGAACTAAACAACTGCAGCTGGTTGCAATTGAGTGCGCTGATTTACCGGGTTATTTAAGTGGAGTTTATCCACTTTTATCCATCCTGTGTGAACCTGGGTGGAGTAATTGTTACAGTTTTCCTGGGGAGATACCATTGATCCCTGATCTACTGTGATGTCAATAAAAGCCTCAAATTTCTGTGGTACTCTGGTTATTTCTCTGTAGAGTTTGCATGTTCTCCCTGTGTTCACGTAGGTTTTCTCCCGGGTGCATTTCAAAGACATGCATAATAGGTTAATTGGTGTTTCTAAATTGCCCATTAATGTGTGAATATGTGTGTGAATTTGTGTGTGTGTGTGTGCGCCCTATGATGGATTGTTTAGGGTTATTCCTGCCCTTGCGCCCTGAATTGTCGTGTGGTCACCAGAGTCCTAAATCTAGTGGCCCTAAATCTAGTATTAAGCGGGTAAAGAAAATGAATTAATTTCTATTATAGTTATTCATTCATTTTCTTCCACAGAATCCACACGGAGTTGCTGGCTAGCTGGTGCCCACCCAGCAAATTTGGTCACAAGGGCAGGAACTACCCTACACTATTTAACTACAACTACAATAATTAACCTAGCATGCATGTCTTTGGAATTCGGGAGGAAACCGGAGCACCCAGAGAAACCCCGCGTGAACACTGTGAAAACATGAAAACCGTCAGTCATGTACAGTCATACACTGAGGGTGACTTTAGAAACACCACTTGACCTAGCATGCACATCTTCTGAATGTCGCATTAAACCGCAGCACCCATGCAAATATGGGGAAAACAGGCAAACTCCACAAAGAAAGAGTTGGATTAAACGCAGTTCCTTCTTGCTGCAAGGCAACAGTACTACCACTGCCCCACTGTGCCACCCTTTATTATATTTATGATTTAATAGTTGAATGTAAGATTATGCTAAACCAGTTGAATTTTACTGAGAAAGCTATATATATTTTTTACAGTTACACCACAAAGTCCCACAAAGTATTCTCTTAGTATTGATTAAACCCAGATACGTTTTACTAGGTCCTATAAAACATACGTTTTTTGTAACTTTTATTTTAAAATTTTTACTTTTAAATTTTATTAAACCATATGGACATAAACGAAAACAATCAGCATCAGATTACTCACCCAATTACCAAAGATTGTACTTGATTGACAGACAAACAGTGTTGCTACTAAAAGAAAGCGTTTTTTTTTATATTGAGTGCAACCCATATACTCACATCTAACTTCATTTTCATTTGCTGCAATAAAATCATTCATTCATTCATTTGATAATTCATTCATTTATATTCTATTCACGCTTAATCTCAGTAAGGCTGGGGGAAGCCAGTTTCTAGCCAGCAACTTAGGGCACAAGGTAGGAAGAGGCCTAGACAGGGTGACACTCCACTAAAGGCACACACACTCACATTCCACCAGTGAAACCAAATAGAAAAATAAGTATAAACTAAAAGAAATTCAATAAAACAAGGGGGAAAACATTTAAACTCCACACAAAAAAGGTCCAGGACACCCCATTCAGAAATCAAACATAGGACACCCCATTCAAGTATTGAACACAGGACACCCTATTTGGTAATCGAACACAGGAACCCAGCACTTGCTGCCCCTGCTACAATTCAATGTGTATGTTAAAATGTATTGCCAGTGATTTATATAGGTTTATAAAACTATTTATATAGGTTTATAAAACCTGTAGGCTGTATAAACCTTTTTTATGGCATGACCCATTATCGGGTATTATAGATTCAATCCTTCTATATCTTTACGCCATTGCTCTTCAATTCTGTCCTCTTTCTTTATGAATCATCTGTATTCTGACCATCTGTAGAAGACTTTCAGTGTTCTAGATGGTTTGGTTCAGGTGTAGTGGCAGCTGGGAGAGAGTGATCATGTAAACCGTCTGCTTTAAGGTTATCTCCCTTCTCTGTTCCGTCTTTGATTTACACTTCTTTCTTTTCTGCACCTCCAAATAAATCTCCAATTTCCACTAAAACTCTAAAGAAAATACAGGGAAGACAATTCGACTTCTATTTGTGAAACCTGTATTTCATCTCTGTTTGTGTAATTGTGTAATATGAATGTGCACATTTGTATGAATATAATCTTGTGATTGACACAATGTTGTTATTAAACAATAGACAATGATTGTCATGATCGTATTCTGCTTCCTAGGAGTCTGGATCTGGAAGTGACAGTTCTTTTTTCTTTAAAATGTATAATTTTTTAAACATCTTTCTCAACTCATGTTCAAGCAATTGGTGTATTATTTTCAAACCTCAAAACCATTCAGTTTTCCTTTTGGTTATAACTATTGGTTATAACCTTGGGTAACTATTGGTTATAACCCGGTTTAATTTTCAAAATTGATTAACCCAGTTTGATGTTGCTTGCCCATGCTATAACTCCAAATGCCCACAGTAAAATATAGCGCTGTCTAGCATGCTGAGCGCCTGCACTTGTGGATGAGTTACACATATACAAATCCAATTATACTGACTCTACATTCTTGTAAATGGGATATGCTATATGGTGGCAATAATTTCCCCGCTTAATTAACATTTTCTGACCTACTTTTGTTTCTTTCTGTTTGCAGGCAAAGTGCTGAACACAGACTTAAGGCATTACCTCAGCTTGCAGTTCCAGAAGGGTTCGTTGGACCACAAATTGCAGCAAGTCATCCGGGATAACCTTTACCTCCGTACTATACCATGTAAAAGCACAAACTCACACGGATACAAACACGTACACAAACACGCACACACAAGCACACACATACTTCCATCTTCAACTCTATCTTCAAAGTATTTTCTTGTTTGGTTGTCAAAGCAGCTGTGGCTGCATCGGCTCACCTCAGTGTGTCAGGATGTAAAGCAGCAAGGATGTGATTCTTTTCAGGCATCAGGGTAAACTTATTCCTAGCCCATATGCTTATTATTCGGCTACATTGTCCTTCTTGGGAGCAAGTGTTTAGTTACAGGTTTTAGATATAAAACATTTTGGATCAAGTATTTATTGTAGTGTGTAGTACAGTATTTGCAAAAGTGTCAGAGATTGTGGTGAATTCTGAAATTAATAAGGTTGTCTTTCAAGTTGTTTGAATGGGGCAATCATGGAAGAAGAAGAAAACTGACTGGAATTTAGTTCATGGGTTAACCCTAGTATTCCAGATACCAATCAAGACATTGTGTTAATTTCTCATGTTAATCAATTTTCTGATTGTTAAAAAGACATTAAAAATTTAGAGAAATTAAGAGAATTGCTGTGGCAGAACATTAAACGGATGTTAGTTAAGAATAATGAAGTGATTGATCATGAAAATTAAGGACTGCTTCCCCCATCAGGATAAAGTACATGGTCACACTTTGAACCAAGTCCAAAACGAGACACTTAATTAAAACGCCAGTGTTCTATGTCATTTAAAGACAACATGCTGCTTTTCTGTCTTTAGGTCACTGCATATACAACATTGCAATGTCTGTCTCTGTCATGCTGTCTTTCAGCCATTCTGTTTAGTTGAGATCATGAGATTTGGAGAGAATGAGAAGGAAATTGCTAGAGTATATACCCAGGATGAAAAGTCTTTAAAAAGGGGGGAGTACAGTGCCTCAGGTGGAGTAACTGAACAGCACACAATAAAAGCTTTTAGAAGCCTCTCTGTTGAGGGAGAGAAGGAACACCCTTAGGTGGTTCTTGTCATTCTTGCTCCTCTAACCCATTTCTTTTCTGTTTCCTTCTTATTTGTATAAAATATATATTACCATGCTGGAAGAACACACCCACCTTGTTAACCCTGTTCTGATCTTTTCCAGATATGTACAGAACATTATATAATGGTTTCAATATGATGGTGTCATTTGCTGGGTATTTATATAATTTAATCTTTGTTGAGGTCCAGCGAGCTGACACCAGCATTTCAATATTGAGTATTTAGATGTAAATGTTCCTCAGACAAGCGCAAAGCCTGGTGGCATTTTGTAGCACCCACACAAACACAACTAGGAAATGTCAGCTCTTATTTTTGGTCTTGTATTTGAAAGAACTGGCACTTTGAGATGCTTCTTGTGTGCGGCCAAACAATAATCTCTCCTCTAAAGCAATGTCCCAGTGGACATGGCAGACATACACACACAGTCTATCCAATACAGTTTATTCACTCTCATATATTGAATTGGCAAAACTCATCACCACTGCACTGAAAACCAAACACACGGAGGATGATTAGAGGCAGCGGCCAGCGACACTAGCAGGCGATGCACTCAGTTTGTGAGTCTCTCACGGTTTTGATTAGTTGTCAGGTTGGAGGGAATTTTGAGGTATCAGACCACGAATGCGGCAGGTATGAAGTATCACAAGATTTTTTTTGCTAAGTGAAATATAAATTCTGATTCTGCTATATGAGAAACCAAAAAAAAGCAATTGGGTTTATCTTATACAAACCCGATTCCAAAAAAGTTAGGACAAAGCACAAGTTGTAAATAATGGAAATGCAATGATGTGGAAGTTTCAAAATTCTATATTTTATTTAGAATAGAACATTGATGACATATCAAATGTTTGAACTGATAAAATGTATACTTTAAAAAGAAAAATTCCAGATGTGTAACCTGCCCATGCCACACACACTAATGCAACCCCATACCATCAGAGATGCAGGCTTCTGAACAGAGCGCTGATAACAACTTGGCTCGTCATTCTCCTCTTTAGTCCGAATGACATTGCGCCCCTGATGTACAATAAAGAACTTCAAATTATGATTTGTCTGACCACAGAAGTATTTCTGAGCCCATTTTGTGATTTCCAATACATAAGCATGCCTGTATGTGCTGCAGTGCCGTGCTAGGGCCCGAAGATCACGGGCACCCAGTATGGTTTTCTGCCCTTGACACTTACGCACAGAGATTCTTCCGGATTCTCTGAATTTTTTCATGATAGTAGATCTTATGATTTCACTGTAGATAATGATTTGTTCAAAGTCTTTGCAATTTTACACTGTTGAACTCCTTTCTGATATCGCTTCACTATTTATCAGTACAGAATTAGGAGGATTGGTAATCCTTATCCCATATTTACTTCTGAGAGCCACTGCCACTCCAAGATGCTCTTTTTATACCCAGTCATGTTAATAACCTATTCGCAATTGACCTAGTGATCCAGCCTCTTATTTCCCTCATTCCAGCTTTTTTGAGATGTGTTGCTGTCGTGAAATTTCAAATGAGCCAATATTTGGCATGAAGTTTTAAAAGTTAGCTATGTTCTATTGAGAATACAATATCAGTTTTTAAATGTTTGTAAATTATAGCATTTTATTTATAGTTTGTACTTCCGTAATTGGGTTTGTATTACAAATAATGAAAAGAAACAATGAATTCCATCTCTCTATTCTGTTTTAGAAATATCTTAAAGCGCTGGAAAATCTGACACGACAAGTATTATATTTTTCTTCATTTAATCCTGTAAGCTCACTGGTCAGTCAATGAAACCACGGCGTGTGGGAATCGTGATAAAAAGTTGAACATTTTTAACTGTTGCAGGCCTGCGATGACCTGCACAAGCAAGAAATTTCACATGCTTGAATTTTGTGTCTTGCTCAGCAGGAGGGAGATAAACCTTTGAACAGGTGTTAGGGACTAGGAAGTGGCTTACGTCTGAGGACCAATTTCATTGATAAATGTCTGAAAGTCAGTGCTTCACCAAATAGTAATACATTTTAATTAAATTTATATTTTATTTTATTTCTAAATCTCTAACAATGACAATTCTTCAGATTTACAACTACATAATGATATACAGCGCATACTCTGGGTACACCCCAACCCACTCAAACCTCTCAGAATCAGAAAAACACAGATGCTAGTAGAAATGTCAAAATAAAAGTAGAATCTATGAAATACACACAGGTTTTCATATTCCAGAATGGAATGCCAAAGTCTAATCGCCTTCCTATTTTATAGTTCACCCCACTCTCGTCCCAGCCTGCAATTGTACACAGGCTCAATCCAGCTCAGACCAGTTTTTTTTTGTCCAGACCATGTGGAGCCAATTACAGGAGATACAAGGGTTTATCAGCTGTAGATTCCCGGTTCAGAATTACCATATCATCAGTGGCCTTGGACAGCTGCGTCTTGTGCACAGCGGGAACACTTTGTTTTTGCCTCCATCTTGGGTCAGCCTACGACTCTAGATTTAACTTGTGGATGAAGCCGCATATATAGTGTAAATATATATTGTGTAAATATATATATTATATTACATATGTATAAATAAGGGAGGCACGGTGGCGCAGTGGACACAGCAAGACAACCCGGGTTTGATCCCCGGGTGGGGCTACTTGGGAATTTTCTGTGTGGATTTGCATGTTCTCCTCGTGTTTGCTTGGGTTTTCTCCGGGTGCTCTGGTTTTCTCCCACAGGCCAAAGACATGCACAGTAGGTAAATTAGAAATGCTAAATTGTCATTCTAGGTAAATTGGAAAAGCTAAATTTGTCCCGTCCTAACCCCAAAAAGGTGAGGGTTGCGTCAGGAAAGGCATCCGGCGTAAAACATGTGCCAGATTCTAATGCGAGGGACTCGCTGTGGCGACCCTTAGTGGCAGAGAAAAAGCCAAAAGATGAAAAAAAATGTGTAAATATATAGAGGATGGGCCATTATATGGATACACCTAAATAAAATGGGAATGGTTGGTGATATTAACTTCCTGTTTGTGGCACATTCGTATATATGGGGGGACTTTTTAAGATGGGTGGTGACCATGGCGGCATTTTTGGATCCAACTTTTGTTTTACAATAGGAAGAGGGTCATGTGACACATCAAACATATGTAATACATTATAATATCATCAAAAAGTGTCCTACAGCCAATGAAACCCAAAATCATTATTACAGAAAATTAGAATATTTTAAACATAACACCAAATGCTTCCTAATCATTTAAAATGGTCTTTTATTCTGGTTCAGTAGACTGCACAATCATGGGGAAGACATTGACAGTCATTGAGTCCACAAGGTCTGTATGCCACAAAATGTCATTTCTAAGTAATGTGGCTGTTTACAGAGTGATAATTATAAGCATATTATTGGAATGTTTAGTGGTAGGAAAACATGTGGTAGAAAAGGGTGCACAAGAAACTGAGAAATCCACAGCCTTGAAAGGATCATCAAGAAATGACCATTCAAAGATTTTGGGGAGATTCACTGGGAGTTGAGTCCTGCTGGACTTCCGTAAAGCTACAATTGTTGCTTAGCTTGTATCAAGCCACTCATGTCACGAGACATTGGCAGCAGAGTCTTACTTGGACCAAAG
>JAOUQV010000014.1:6345697-6357180 GCA_028565295.1 Aspidoras spilotus | reverse complement strand
CAGCAACATGGACTATGAACTACGAGGTTTGTCTCTGTGTTTGCTCCACCCACACTAAAAACAGCCAACGGCAATGCTATGTAATGCCCATAGTGTATTTCCTATAAGGGCATGCAAGTTGTCACCTGAGCGAATAACTAGTGGTAACTGAAGCTGTATACGAAATGGCAGACTATATACCACTGGCATAATAAATCTGCCTAAACGTAGTATGTAGTATGCGACCAAACTGGAACTATGCAGTGTACTAGAGGTATCCGAATGACCTGCTACTTTAGTACGAATTTCCCAGTATACAGCTAAGCTATCTTTCTGGCATGCACTGCGGCCCCACTGGAACATATCAACTGGCTTTGCTTTTAAAAACAGGCTGCCAGCAAACAACGCAATGGGGAGAACGCTGGCAACTGTGATTAGATAGATAAGAATTTCTTTGTAAATATGTATATACTTCATTTATATTTTCTGAATGTACTATGTGCATTTCATATTTGTGTTTAATAAAGCGTACAGGCTTTTAAATGTTTTCATATGTGGTTAACTGGTGTCTGATTACAAATGAATAAATGTCTATATTTTACTAGTATACTAAGTGCGTAATATTTGTAATAATAGAAAGGTTGGACATTTTAAACAGTTGGCTTTTGAAATTCTACCCATGCCCCCTTGTGGCCACGTCTCTTGCAGTGCAGTGTTTTCACACGGGAATGAGATACACCTGAATTTTTGTAAAGATTGATCGGCATAAATATCTCTCAGAATTAAATTACGACTGATTTTCCGATTGACTTCCTAGGTTATGGCGGTACTTGCGTTATGAAAGGGTTCTCCACCTTAGTCCGTGCATTATATTGCCTGACTCGAGTCGGAGCTCAGCCCCTCCTGTGCTTGGTACGCACAATCTCTAGACCCAGACTGTCTATGATATCCGTGTATGAGTGAGTGAGTGTGTGTGTGCGTCTGTGGATGAAAAAAGGAAACAAACTGGCAATATTAAAGCAAATGGGCTTGAGACTTATGGATTGTCACGGAAGCCCCGTAAATTTAAAAGACCAGGACTATATTTAGCCCGAGAACGTTCCTTTTGGAATGTCGGAAAACATAATTTGAGCTGTTTATATTTCATCACACGACGTCAATAATCGTCTATTTATATTTATTAATTATTTATACTTTTTTACTCGATAACCGACGAGAATGGAGACGACCTGGTGGACATTGCTGCTGTTGCTGCTGGATTTTGTGTACAGAGTAAACGCCGGTAAGTTTAATTTAGCCAAATGTTTAATGTCCACATTTCGGACCGTTACTTATCATATGCACATGTGACATGTTTTTTACTGCAAGATATTATGTTAGCATCTGTTTTGTACATTTAAAATAGCCTGTTATTTTATTTTAGACCATGAGTGTACAGCGCAGGTTAATGTGCATACTGTATTTAGACTGTAGTTGAACAGAGTATGCCTGAGCCCTAGCACCGCCAAATAACACTGTGCAATTTATTAGTACAAGTTATTTTTTTTGTCCAGACTAAGCCGTTAATTATTACTATGTCTAAACTTATAAATAACATACTAATACTGTTTTTCTCGATATTTCAGTGCATTATTCTTTTAAAATGACCTATTTTTTTATCCAGGATAGAATGTGAGGAGTGCAGGTCTAACAAGTTGTATAGAATACTGTATTTAGACTGTAGTTTACTGTAGTTAACCCAAATAACATGGTCCTTTTCCACCTGAAACCTTGCCAGCATGTATTTAGCCAACAGTAAATGGTCTAATTTCCTTTCACAGCTTTCTCTCTCTCACTCATCTGTCATTTATTCACTGTTGCCAAGGGACTGATAGTGTTACTAAGACACAGCCAGCTTCTTATCTACATGAGTAACTAGCAGACTTTATATAATGTGCTTGACTTTAAGTGTATTGTTTTTTTGAACAGATGAATGCCCGAAACCTGTCCTGAAGGAAAACGTGAAGTTAACTGAATCTGCCTTGCTGAAAAATAATTTTCCACATGGATCCGAAATCACTCTGGAATGTGTTATTGGCTATGAGGTGGATCAGGGCTCAGACACTATCACTTGTGTCAATGGTGAATGGAGCACACAGGAACTCACCTGTAAAAGTAAATCAGTTTATTTTCTTATGTTTTATTTATTATGCTTTTGTTTTTCAAGAGATTACTTGTGATCCATTTAACACAGCTGAACTTATAAAGTTTGGATGTAGTTCTATAAGGGAAATCGTAAAAAAATATACATTTTGCTTTTGTTCTGGTGCCAGAGATTTAGTTATGATTGCTTGGTATCTCTGCCTGCCGTACCACATCCAGTACACTTAGGGTTAGCTGCAGGGTTGTCAACTGGTACCACAATTCATGGATGGGAACTTCTTGATGGACTACTTCGGCCCTGTTCCCGACATCCCGGTGGTACATAGAATCTGGATTGTGCATCCAACAAAGCCCCCATAGCCGACTTCCACTGGGTGGATGGTCGCAGTCCAGCTAAACTCTATGCACACTGCTGCCAGATTAGTGTGCCTGTGCCATTGTGATCATATGCTGCTGGCATTACTTTTTCCTATGGGACGGTAAGATCCATGGAAAGGACTTTCTTGGCAGTTTTGTACCACATTAAAATATCTTGTCTTAATATTGTCTGTGTGATCTTGGTTGGGCAGAAAAGCTATCGCCATGAGTAATGTGTGACGTGGGTCTTCCCCACTATCTTCCATGCACCCTTTCCTGGTCTGACGAATGGAATGTTTGGAAGAGAGGGATATGGGAAGTTTCAGAGAAGTAATCCCACTTGGGAGACCTGTTCCAACCCATGGTTTTTCTCTGCTCTCTTGTAGCTTTGGACCAGATTGGCAAATGCTCTCTCCAGGACCTTCTTTTTGTTGTAGCCTGATGATGTCAAGACAGGTTTATTCCTGTGTGTAGCTGAGGTTGTTGGACTTTAGAGGGAGCAGCAGCATGTTCTTGCTGAAGAGTCCTATGTCTGAGAAGCAGCAGGAGTCCCATTCAATTTATCAGGTAGTAATGCCATCCATCCTATTGTTCACAGAGGAGGGAATCTTAAACACCTTCCATGGCCACATTTCTTAGTGTAACTGTGAACTGTTAGCACCTCACCCTTTTGTTTCCAGGGAGCTTGCTGCTGTTGATCTTTATAAGCTCCTCTCCCAGCTGCTTCTGTGTTACCGTCTCCTTTTGCCTGTCCAAGATTTGAGATGTATACTCTCTCCTAAGGCTTCGGATGGGATGCTGTGCCAGCAGAGGTACCTCTCCTGCTGAAAACAATGTCCTATAATCCCTCATCCATTTTTGTGATTGAGAGGCTCTAGGATTTTGCAGGTTATATTTTCACCTATGCCCACTTTTCCAGCTAATCGAGCCATTTAAGGAGTCCTACTCTACATGGAACTGTCTGCAGGATAGTTGTTACAAGTACCCTCTCAAAATGGGGAGTCTTCCTGTGGCTAGTTTTTTGCTAATGTTCATACATTTACTTTTGCTATCCATTGTGAAGCTTGTGTACAGGTTGCTGATGTTCTTAATTATAATGGAGAGGATGCTCGAATGTTTAAAAATACCAATGCAAACTCGACCAGCTTGTGTGGGACAGAGCCTTAAGCGTTTGCCATGTCGAGCTACACAGCATATAGGTCGCCCTTCTCACTCTTTGCATGGTGTATCTACTCCTAGACCATTGATGCATGTTCAGTACATACTGAAAAACCTCAGAACCCAACCTTTTGTTAACTTTTGTCAACTTTTGTCAATATAGAAGTTGTTTTTGGGCCAGCAAGCTATTAGTTTCACCATGAAAGTGAAGAAGACTTTTCTTTCCACCTTCAACAGGGTAATGCCCCCTCCGTACTTTCTGACTTTGAGCAGGGGGCTCTCTTGGATGCATACTTACCAAACCTCTCTCTACTCTCTTCATGTATTATGTTGAGGTTGCATAGTTTATGCTCCACTATACATCGCAAGGAATGTAATGAAAGTATAAAGTTTGAAAAGGTATGTTAACAAGTAGCCTGATAATACGATCGATATCCGACCAATAGAATATAATACAGTGGTGTGAAAAAGTGTTTGCCCCCTGTTTTTTGCATGTTTGTCACATTTGAGTGTTTCGGAACATCAAGCCAATTTAAATATTGGTCAAAGACAAAACAAGTAAACACAAAATGCAATTTTTAAATAAGGGGAAATTATTCAGGGAGAAAAATAATCCAAAAAAGAATTCTGCATTAGTGAGTCACAGTGTACAATGATTATATATTTCCAAATATTAATTTACTAACAAAAAATTATGTACATTAGTAACGGAAACAATAAAGTCCGTAACAAACAACATTTCAAAGTCTTTAGAGGATCTACATATAAAAATGCACAAATTGTACCTTGGACTACTTTAAATAAAAAATAAATAATCAAAAAACACACCAGACATTGACTTCCTTCTATTTGATTTTATGACTTATTATTTATTTATATTGTAACTTTTTTATTATAATTGAGAGGAGAGAGTATTGATTGGTGCAGATTTCACTGGGCATGTTGGTGAAGGAAACAAAGAAGATAAGAAGGTTTTATGTTATGGATAGGAACCTAAACGGACAGATGGTGTTGGATTTTGCACAGAGGATGGAAATAGTTATTTTCAAAAGAAGGAGCAGCACAGTGTCACTACAAACGTGGAGGTAGGAGCATACAGGTAGACTTCATTCTTTTGTAGACAAGATTGCTTAAAAGAGATTGGAGACTGCAAGGAATTGGCAGGGAAGAATGTATATAGACAACATCAGATGGTGGTTTTCAGAATGACTCTTGTGGTTAGGAAGAGGACAACAGCAAAAGCAGAGGACCAAATAGTGGAAGTTAAGAATAGAGGAATTCTGTGAGGAGTTCAGAGTGGAGTTAAGAAAGGCTTTGGGTGGTAGTAAAGAGCTTCCAGATGACTGGGTAGCAGCAGCAACAGTGATAAGACAGACAGGCAAGAAAGGTAATTGGTGTCATCTGCTCAGGTGAAAGGAAACTTAGTTGGTGCAACATGCCAAGTTGATCAAGGATAGAAATGAAAATGTACTGACAGGTGAGGAGAGGGTAAGGGAAAGATAAAAGGAGTAGTTTGAGGAGCTGATGAATAAAGAGAATGACAGAGATAGAAAAGTGAAAGGAATAGAGATTGTGGTACCGGTGGTAGCAAATATTATCAGGATGAAATAAGGAAAGCTTTGAAAAGGATGAAGAAGCAAAAAGCAGTTGGACCTTAGGACATACTGGTTGAGGTAAGGAAATGTATAGGAGAGATTGGGAGTGCTTTTTTACTATATTATTTGATGAGATTTTTGAGTGAAAGGATGCCTGAGGAATTTGAGGGAAAGTATACTTGCACTGATTTATAAGAACAAAGGTATGCTCTGAAAAGGAGTGGAATAAAAGTCAATTATTGTAAGACAGAATAAATGTGTGTAAATGAGAGGGAGAAAGGTAGAACTGTCAGGCTACAAAGAGTAGTGGTTACAAAGATGCAGGAGTTCAGATACTTGTAATTTCAGAAATTAGGAGTGTGGAAAAGAGGTGAAGAAGAGAGTACAGGAAGCATGGAGTGGATGGAGAAAAGTGTCAGTGATGTGTGACAAAAGGGTTGCATTAATAAGAGATTAGTGAGACCATCTTTGTTGTATGGTTTAGAGAGAGTGTCACGGACTAAGAGACAATAAGCAGAGCTGGAGCTGGAAGAGCTTAGGATATTAAGGTTCTCTTTGGGAGTGACAAGGGTGGACAGGATTAGAAATGAGAACATCAGAGGGACAACACTATTAAAAAAATTTCAAGACAAATTTAGAACAAAAAGATTTTTGTAGATTTTGGTGGGCTCAATGGGATTTAGTAGGTATTCAACTCTACATAGTGCGTAATATAGGATCAGATTAATTGTAGCATGCGTGTAAATTAAGATTTAATGTGATTGTTCAGAGAGTGTACATATAATCGGAATTAATTAAATCGGACTGGAGAAAATCTTTGCATGTAGACATACCTAATGTTTCTGTAGTGTTTAATGAGATACAAAGTTGAATTGGTAGTAGTTTGTTAGGAATGATTAGATTCCAAAAACAACAGTCATTTAGTTTGGTTCTATAGTATTATATATTGGTTATTAACACCTGGTTAATAAGAGTTTGGTCCATATTTCTTACTAATTACAGCTTGAAAAATATATGTTAATATTTCTTTCAGAAAAAGACTGTAAACGTCCACAACCAAGCCCCAATATGCAGTATCACATACCCAATGGAACATTGTTTGGAGCATACATCAAACCAATTTGTAATCGTGGGTGAGTGTATTCTCATCTTACTATCTTTATGCAAATGTACTGTAAAACTAAAATAGGTAAAATATTTAGAGTGTTTCAGGTTTAATGCATATAAAATGACTGTTTCCAGATCATACCTTCAAGGATCCAGTTATAGACAATGTCTTGACACTGGCTGGATTGGAAAGCCACGGTGTATATGTAAGTTAAATCAACCTAAAATGAAATGGAATACCGCTGTACCCTTGTAATTGTTTTATATGTTATATGTTGTTGTTTTGTAGTAGTAACCTGTGGAGAACCTCCTGGGATACAGCATTCCATCATAGTCCATCAGCCAAACAAAACGATCCTCAAATTTGAAGATGTAATTGAATACAAATGTGAGGAAAATTACACTCTTGTCGGAAATGGATCTGTTGTTTGTCAGGAAAATGGGAAATTCAGTTCACTTCCAACATGCACAGGTAAAAAAAAAAAACAATATTATTTTTACTTTTTTCTGGTTAAGACAAACAAATGTTAAAATGTCAAGTTGTGCACCTCTAAGCAACATCATTGAGATTATTACTTTAATTCAGCAGCATTATGGCGCGTCCTGGCCATACTTAGGTGCATGCATTATATAAACTTCCAAGTTTTCATGGGTATGATGTGTGTGCCAAATTTATTAAGCACCTCACTGAGAATAAATGAACATTATAAAATATGTGCCTAAAGCTTAGCATGTGAAAAATAGCTGTATCACAGATTAGCATTTAATTCACCTATACAGTGTAATTTCCTCATTACTGTTGCTTTAAGAAGGTAAAACAAGTAATACAAGTGAAGCTGAATATATTTGAATTATATAACTGCTTAAATAGCTTTTAAAAAGTTCTAGTTACTTCACATACTTTGCAGTGTACAATGTGCCATTTATGTTTGTGATGTTATTAGCTACATGTTATTAGCTTTACGCTGAAGTCAGTGAGCAGCATATACAAGGTTTATAAGTTTGTTTAAGAAACAAAACTGATGCGTTTCAGTGTATTAAAAAAGGAAACATTTTTCTTTTGGGCTGTTAAACTGGCAATGTAAAATAATATATGTGGTACACTAATATAAAATGCAGAAATAAATTCAATTTATCTGGTCCATATCTTTCGGCATTCCGAAGATTTTGGTTATGTTGCATATGGGACATAGCTTTTTTCTTTTTACTTAATTTTTGCTAGTTAAAAAGAAATGAAAAGAACAACTAAATTAAATTAATGCTTCTGCAGGTCTTCGGTGTATCTTTGACTTTTCATTGCAAAGATTATAGACAGCATTTTTGACATTCACGTGACATGCCTACAGTTCAGCTGATATTATGCCTTTGGTTTAGCAGCTTTGTGACATTTTACATCCAACAAATCAACACAGTTCAGGTGAAATAGATGTAATAAATTTGTTGATTGACTGATCGCTTGTTTGCTGAAAAAAATGCCTGATTTATTTTCAGTACCTCATAGCCAACCTGTTGCTCATATCTTATTAGTCACAACATTAGATCACCCTAACATAAGCAAAACAGAAATGACCTTAGAGATTGTGCTTGACCTTGAGTGTGTGTTGATATTTTGAACAGGTGAATGTCCAAAACCTGTCCTGAAGGAAAACGTGAAGTTAACCGACTCTGCATCGCTGAAAAATAATTTTCCAGATGGATCTGAAATCACTCTGGATTGTGCTGCTGGCTATGTGGTGGATCAGGGCTCGGGCACTATCACATGTGTCAATGGTGAATGGAGCACACAGGAGCTGACCTGTAAAAGTAAATAAGCTTTGTTTAATTATGTTTTATTTATAATACCTGTTTCTGCTGAACTCTTATTAACTTTGTGTACTACTGTAAAATGCCATGTGGGTATAGTAAAATATTTTTTTGTGCTGGTGTCAACAACTAAATTAGACAATAACTGTAAACAGTATCTTAATATGTACAGTGGGGCAATTAAGTATTCAGTCTCCCAGTGATTTTGAAAGTTCTCTTACTTAAAAAGATTGGTACAATTCAAGACAAAATGAGATAAAAAAAATCCAGGAAATCACATTGTAGGTATTTATAAATTATTTATAAATATTTGTAAATTACAGTGGAAAATAAGTATTTGGTGACACACAAACAAGAAGAATATTTGACTCTCACAGACATGTAACAACATCTTTAAGAACAACATCTTCTGTCCTCCACACATGATTTCTGTGACAAGAAGAAGCACAAAGTACAAAGCAACTAGAGACAGAGTACCTAATTCAGTGAGTGGGGATTTAAATATGAATAACCAAGCGTTATGAGCTGTGTATAATCTAATTACTTGGTAAGAGACGTGATAAAAGGAAAGTCCCAAAAAAAAAGTCCATGAGCATGAGTCTTGACTCACAGTAACTCGCTTCCAACCTGCTCCTTAAATAGGTAAGCTCAGCTGAATTGCTTGCAGGTGGAAGTAATTAATCGAGTTACTGCATGACTGACTGAACTGCGCCAAGTGTGTGCGTAAAAAAAAAGAGCCAATACAGCCATTTCAGGTCCTCCAGAGGTTGATGTTACACAAGCAGGTAGGTGTGAATAAATAACTGTGGGAGGATTTGTTAGAAAATGGAAGACATACAAAATCATTGATAATCTCCCTCAATCTGGGGCCCCACGCATCTCCTGTGGGGTAAAAATGATCATGAGATCGATGAGCAAAAATCCCTGAACTATACGGAGGGATCTGATGAATGACCTGCAAAAGAATGACCTGAAACCAAATAACAAAGGCTACCATCAGTAACATACTACACAAGCGTGACTCAAATCTTGCAGTGCCAGGCGTGTCCCCCTGCCTAAGCCAGTACATTTCCAGGCCCGTCTGAAGTTTGACACAGAGCATATGGATGATCCAGAAGAGGATTGGGAAAATATCATGTGGTCAGATGAAACCAAAATAGAACTTGTCATCTGTGTAGGAAGAAGAATGCTGTGTTGCAACCCAAGAAAATCGTATCTACTATGAAGCATGGTGGTGGAAACATCATGCTTCGGGACTGTTTTTCTGCAAAGCGGACAGGACGATTGATCTCTGTTAAGGGAAGAATAAACTGCGCCATGTATCATGAGATTTTAAACCAAAACCTCTTTGCATTAGTAAGAGCAATAAAGATGGCAGTGTCTTCCAGCATGAAAATAATCCCAAACACATCGCCTGGGCAAAAAAAAAAGAGTGGCTCTGTAAAAAGCATTTCAAGGTCCTGGAGTGGCCCAGCCAAGTATCCAGACCTCAACCCCATAGAAAATTTTCTAGAGAGTTGAAAGACCATATTGCCCAACGACAGCCCCAAAACATCACTGCTCTAGAGGAGCTCTGCATGGAGGAATGGGCAAAATACCAGCAAACGTGCAAACCTGGTGCAAACCTGGTGAAGACTTACACAAAATGTTTGACCTATGTCATTGCCGAAAATGTAGTTACATAGTATTGAGTTGGACGTTTGTTTTTGACCAAATACTTATTTTCATTAAAAAAAATTTATTTCCAATTTAATAATAATTGATACTTTATTGAACACCTGGAGCAGTGTGCTGCACTCTACTGAGGCGCACGGGGAGCAGTTGGGGATTGGGTGCCTTGCTCAACGGCACTTCAGCCATTACATGCCTAGAGTGGGGTTCAAACCAGCGATCTCTTGGTCCCCAGCCGTTTACCCTATCCATTAAGACACGGCAATTTACACAGTCTTTAAAATTTGCTGCTCCACAACCATAAGTGGATTAAATGGTAGATAATAAATGAAGGAATGAATCAATTAATTAATTAGTTAAATATTTCCATCCATATTGGTAAATAAATTAGTATAAGTGGAAACAGATTCGCACAGGCATCAGTAAAGTGGTGATATTCTTTAAAAAAGCAACAAAAACACATAAATATTAAATACTGTTAAAAAACTGTAACATTATTATAATTTAATACTTTATTATATTTTATTATTTAGAATAAGACAAATTTTTACTATAACTATTGCTGCTGTTTTTTAGTGATAACCTGTGGAGAGGTTCCTGCAATAAGTAATGCTTACATAATCAATAATACTTCCAAGGAGATTGTGGCATTTAAAGATGTCATTGAATACAGCTGTGCAGGAAATTACACTCTTGTGGGCAATGGATCTGTTGTTTGTCTGAAAAACGGGACATACAGCTCACTTCCCAAGTGCAAAGGTGAAAATACATTATATTCCTTTTTTTTGGCGAAAGAATGTGTAAATTGTAGAAATCGTGTTTGAAAGGAAACCAGAAACAATGTAACATGTTAGTGAACTGTTTGATTATTAGTTTTGGAAAGAAATTTCCTGGATTCATAAACAGGATTTAGTAAGATGACACTGAAAGCCGGCCATCTTACTACACTATTTAAATGGCACAACATTCCTCTGTAGTTATTTTAAGGGCATTATACAATGGTACTATTTTTGTTTTGTTTTTTTTATTCCAGGTTTTATAAGCAGGAAAGCTGTTTAGTCGGTTATACTGTAGTTTTAATTAAGTTCCACTGATTCTGTGATTCATTCAAATGATCTGATGCTTGTTTTTTTTTCTTTTTTATTCATTTCCTTGTTGATTTTTCATTACAGGGACTTTGTATATTCAAAGGCCAGCTTTTACAAATTCACTTTGCTGATCAGATTTGAGAATGCTCTCACTCTAACTGTAAAAGTGTGACATTTGGCTGCTAGACAGAAAACAAAACATGCCCGGAGCTTTGTGTGAGAATAATGGCTGGTTGGAGAATTAACATTTCTAAGACATTCCTAATAATATATAGTCACAGCAACATGGTTAACAAATAGTAAACAGTAACAAGTGATGTGGAAACACAGATGTTTATAGAGAACTCCAAGGCACAAATTAGAAACATAGAGTTCACCATTAACAAAATAGCATAAAAAATATCAGACTTCATATATACTGTACATGGCATATACAGGGGTTAGGCAATGAAACTGAAACACTTGTCATTTTATTGTGGGAGGTTTCATGGCTAAATTGGACAAGACTGGTGGCAAATCTTCATTAATTGCACCAGTAAGAGCAGAGTGTGAAGGTTCAATTAGCAGGGTAAGAGCACAGTTT
>JAOUQV010000014.1:6333409-6345597 GCA_028565295.1 Aspidoras spilotus | reverse complement strand
GAGCTTATTCTGGAAATATTGATGGGACACAGTTTAAAGTGTATAAACTTTAAGCTATTTAGGTCAATACTGTCATGTAGCAGATAAATGTAATAACAGTAAAATGCAGAAAAAAGATGTTCTTCTTACTAAAACTCATTCATAATATATTGGGACGTAACAGCAAGGACGCAGACACCCAGCATATAGTAAGTTTTTTTTCTTAAAGAGAATTGCTGTCACACACACACAGTCATAAACCCTCAAAACCCACAAACCCATAAATTCCCTCAAACACCCCTTATCCTGTTAATTCCCCCTACTAAACACATTCATGCCATATACATAAAAACATTAAATTAACTAAACTAACACAAACATTAACATAATCACATCTCTGCTTAACTTAACATGGAACACACTAAATAAATCATAAAAACATGAACCATTTACCAGCCACGCTGCCTTCTGGGAGGACCGCTCACGCCTACAAACACCTAATTCGCAGTGGCGGACATCACACAACCCCCTCTTAACAGTCAGCCATCCCCGGCGACACCCCCGTCCATCACAAAGTCTCGAAAACGGGACTTGCCTTTTCTGGCCGGTGAGTGAAAATCTATGGGGTATGTTGTCCGGCCGCCTCCCCGGTAGTGGACACACTCTGGCTTACAGTCTCTTACAGCCGACACAGGGCTAAGAGATCCTAGTGAATTACCATCCGCTTTCCACCAACCGCAAATACAGTAGACCACTTCTCCAAGACGACTCAGATTAAAGCTTTGGCAAAGTCCCTTCTTTCTTAGAGGGTTGAGGACCCAAACCCGAGTCCCGAGAGCAAGTGGATCTCCGCAGCAGTGTGTGTCATAATGCAATGTGATGTACTTGGTGCATACGTTCCAAAAGTTCAGTCACAAATTTCCATGCTGAATTTTTGCCCCTCATCCGACAGGACCCCAAACACCTACTCCCCAGGTGTGTGCAGCCCACACCGAATATTAACAAAGTAGGTGTAAATCCTGTGGTTTCCTGGATGGCTGAACGGCATGCAAGAAGCACGATGGGCAGGTGTTTGTCCCAAACATGCTTGTTTTCTGCTGTCACCACAGGGAGCTGTGTAGTAAATGTGCAGTTGAACCATTCTACTAGTCCGTCACTCTGTGGGTGAAGTGGAGTGGACCGGGTTTTGTATAACCCCAGCCGGTGGAGTTCACTACAGTCCAATAATTCCGGTAGCTGCAATTTAACGGATCTTCCTCTTTGTGATCTCCAGTTTAGCCAGGGGAAGCCGGTGGGGTCTGAGGCGGATGGGGAAGCGTCGCCCATGTTGATGTCATGCTGTACTCGCGCCATTCTTGTACAGTCCCATTCTAAAAACGCAAACGTGTCAGCACGTTTAAGTCCCATAAGCGCCGTCTCTGCTCCAGAGTTAATCCAACACTGCTGTGTTCACACAGTTCATGCAAACCCAGCGCTGAATCTGGTGTCACATTCAACCCAGTGAACACCTGCATCGGACATGCACTTCCATATTGGCACACGCGAACTTTATTCCCATGAAGCTGTATTGTTCCGCCCTCAAAGTCAATAACTCCACCGACATTGCTCCCCCAAGCCCCACAGCAAAACACGGCGCCTCAGTACTCCAACACAGTCACCGGTGACCGTCAAGAGTTCTATGCCATTGTCCAGCAATGAGTCAGATAGTAAAAGGTCCCTTCTTGTATTAATGACACAGATAAACTCGTATCCACCAGTGCACGAACCCGATGACCTTCAATCTCGCACTCCACATAGGGCTCACCATGTCCTTGAGACTTAGTTGCTGAATCTGAGGGATTTAACCGATCCGGAACGCTAGCTTTCCTCACTGAAGTGCTCCTCGTTCATTTCCTGCCATTTCTGTCATTTATCATCTTCAGCAAATACTTTATCCATATCAGGGGTCATGGGGAATCCAAAGCTTATCCTGGAAATATTTATGGGACACAGTTTAAAGTGTATAAACTTTAAGCTATTTAGGTCAATACTGTCATGTAGCAGATACATGTAATAACAGTAAAATGCAACAAAAGATGTCCTTCTTACTAAAACTCATTCATAATATATTGTGCTAACTAACTAACTAATGCTATCTAACATTAAATAAACTAAACTAACACAAACATTAACATAATCACATCTCTGCTTAACTAAACATAGAACACACTAAATAAATCATAAAAACATGAACCATTTACCAGCCGCGTTGCCTTTTGGAAGGACGGTCACACCCACAAACCCCTAATTCGCAGTGACGGACGTCACAATATAATAAATTCCCTCAGTATAAATAAAGTATCCATCCATACATCCATCTAATAGAATAGATAGGAGATAAACTGATAAACGGACACTGTACATTTGATACAAAATGTGTATAAACCTTCAGTAGTACATTGAAAACCCATTAGTGAACACTGGAAAATGCTGGTCCAACAATAGAGACAACTTCTTGTTTCTTTTGAATCGTCTGTGCAGATATGATCTTTACCCAGCTTTGTTTTTAAGTTTGATAAATATAAAGCCAGATTATATCTGGTTGCTATTGCCTCTTGCCATGTGACACATATGACTGTGTTGAAATTTGCCCTCTCCCTCCATGGTATGTGATTATAAAGGAATATGGAAGGATATGGCAGAATTCCAACAGGAACTGGCAGCACACTGACTATAGTCTGGGATGAAAAGTGGTGATTAGCATAGAGGGAACCAAATGCTGCACTTCACAGTTTTGGCACTGGACGATGGTGCCTTATTTGTTCATGATAAGAAGCTAAAGACTGCTGCATTTACTGTGGGAATGTCATAAAACCCTGTCAGAGTATTTTATAGGCAACTTTATATTGGCAATGTTTGTATTTTTAAGGTAATGTTGGTTCTCTGCTTCTTGCTCCAGCTTGATAGCTGGCCACTTGTTAGCTGAGGGCTTGAAACACTGACACATACACAGTAAGACAACCCTGTTCAGAATGCTAATAAACAAATGTCCTTATTTTTTTATATTTTTTTTTTAAGTTTTTATTATTGTTTATTCCTGCCCATATTTCTTATGTAATTACATTAAATCACCAGGACTTCATGTTTCATACACTCTTTAATTTGGCACAGCTGGCGTTAGGTCAGATTTTCTTCAAGAACTAAACATAGTCACAGCACATGTAAGAGCTAAACCAGGAATAGCCGATCTGTGAATATGGAACCAAAAAAGACAGAAGGTAGAAATGGTGCTGCTTGGACATTTCTAAACTCACCCTAATTTTTATTCTATATTTGTGAGCTACAGCTAAATGACAGTCTGTGTGACTGTCAATAGAATTCAATATAATTCAATATAATCTCAGATGAAGTAAGCATAATTCTAAGATTAGACCATGACTAGTAATAGCAAGATAATACACCTGATACAAAATAATTTGTCTTGCTTGAGCAGCCTGTATACGTTTGGATAATCTGTTATAATCACGTGTGTTACTAAAGCTACAACAAATGTAGTACAGATCTGAATTGAAAGGATGATGTTAGGAATTGTGACATAGTGCCATCTAGTGGTAACTCACATTACTGGCATCGAGATGTGCGTGTTTTAATATTATTATCAATAATCATTACTTTATTATATGCTGTATTAAGTACATACCAATTACATAAATACTGATATTACTATTTTATTTTTGCTAGTCCTATTTTATCTTTTAATACTTTTAGAATAAAATGTTTCATTTTCAACCTATTTCAACTTATAAATAAAATATGAGCTCGTGAGATTTTCAGATGACTTAATTATTCATGTTTTTATTTACATCATCCCCCATTTTTTTGGAATCAGGGTTGTACTACAATGTGTCACACAAATACTAAATTTAAATTTGCATAGAATTTGCATTTATTGTTAATTTTTGCATGCAGATCATTGGTTAGGAAAACAGCACATCAGGTAACAGTAAGGGCAGCATGATAATGTAGCAGGTTGGGCATTACAATATCTAAGTGGATATATCTCCAGCTTATTTTGATCTGCATAGACCACTTTCCTTACTTCTTTACAATTAATAATCCTAAACTCTATTGATGTGCCCTAGCCAAGAATCCGCCTTCCTCTTTGCACATAGTGTTCTCAGCAGGGGTGGGAAAATTGCTAAGAAATTATGTTTTAGTGAGGAAATAACGTGCTCAGTTGTATTTTTCTATGCGTCAGCGTAGCCAAGCGGTTACTTCCAAGGGTTTCCACCAAACCTGGGATATCAGGATTGAACCGCCGGCACTGTCTGACATTTTTTGGGGCAGTCGTAGGCTTATGGTTAAGGAACCAGCCTTTCGACCAGAAGTTCGATTCCAAGTACCGATTACAAGTCATGGCTGAAGTGCCCTTAGGCAAGGCACCTAACCCCCAGTTGCTCCCTGGGCGCTGTACTGGCTGCTCACTGCTCCGGGCACGTGTGCTCACTTCACCAGGGTGTGTTTATGTGTGTGTTTCACTGCACATATGGGTTAAATGCAGATGACCAATTCTGCTGTGTGCAAACATAGTGGCAGAAATCTCTCACTTTCACTTTAATGTGTGAAACTCACACTGCACATTAGTGGACATTGTAAGTGTCCAGCCAAAAATGTTCAAGTCGGAGAGAAATTGTTGTTAAATGTTATCAAATATTACAAATTATATAACTAATGTATTGAAGGATGCTTTTAATGTAAAATGAAAATGTATTCATTATTTAATACTGTTAAATTGTTTTACAGGAATTTCTGCAAATTTGTCCAATACTTGTATTCAATCTACCGTATGTAGCCTATGTTTGATTTGCTAATTCTACTGAGTATTTCACTTGATAATAAATTATACATAAAAAATACATAACCATAAAAAATACATAACCAATATTTGAGACTAGAATAGTAACCACTAGATTTTGATCTCTGTATGCTAACGAATGGTATATTGAAACCTTTTAAAATGAAAACAAACTAGCTTACAAAGCTGGTTAATGTCATGAAATCCATTAATGACTTTGTACACCAAGGTTGAGCTCAGGATCTCTACTCCGGTTTCCTCCATAAGGAAAAAAAGAGGTGAACTAGAGACGATAAATTGTCTGGTCCTAAGATGTAAAAGGTGAAGGCTGAGTCAGGAAGTGTATCTGGCGTGAAACATGCGAGTTCATGATGTGACTCGCTGTGGCGACCCCTCGTGGCAGGAAAAATCGAAAGCTGCAAAGGGTGGACTGATGACATATTGAAACCAATGGATTAGCTCATATGTGAGCAAATACTTCTGGAAATATAGTTTATTGGTTTAATAACGTCAACTTCAACATCAATAACCATATTGACGACAGGAACAAGGTTATATTCATACTCAAGTCATATACATACACAAATCAGTCAAAATTTAGGAACTCCAAATCACCTGACATGCATGTCTTTTGACTGTGGGAAACTCCACACAGAAATTCCCTGTGGGGATCAAGCCCGGGTCCACTATCCACTATGTATATATATAGCATATTGATTGTATTGTAACTTTTTTGTTATTCCTGTTTTATATTTCTGATCTTATAATATATTTTCTTTTTCATTATGTAATATCAACATATAAGTATAAATAATATATGTCAAACTTAAGGTTCAGGATTTCAGGTAGTTATAATATAGATGTTAAGTGATTTACAGTGAAAATAGCGTCAACTTTTTATCAAAACATGGGCTTTGTCCAATGATAAAATAACAACAACACTGAACAACAATTAATTTCTTTTTTTATTCACAAATCAAACAAAACACTCACATATTGCAGTAATCTTAAGAAACAAATAAGAATTAAGACATAAACTTGACAGAAAAATTTATTTATTCCAGTTGTCTTCTGCATAATCGGGTAGTTGGTCTGGATGTCCAGGCAGATTGGAGAACACTGATTTCAAATGGTGCTAGATGTTAGGATTCACTCTATGGCACCATCTGAATTCAGCTTCTCAAAGCAGCTTAGATCACCTCTTCATTCTGTATTAATACCTCAAAGAAACTGAAAAAAAAACAGCAGTTTATTAGACCACTAACTTAAATGGCCAGGGCACAATGTTTCATACAGCGTTGTGTATTCAATTTAATATGATACATTATAAACATTACAAGGAAGTTTCCTCCATTTCACTCAGGGTTAATGGAATCGCTACTGGCATATCAGATTGCTTTTAGCCATTACCATGTATAAAAATTTTTAATTGCGCAAAATATAACCCCTGACATTCTTTTAGAAAAACACTGCTATTACAGCCTCCATTATGCTGTAAAATCAAGGTTTGTATAATTATTTATAAATAATACTTTTAAAGCCTGGGATAAATTATCTCTGAATATTTGTGTGGCTTATATAACCCTTTATTAAAGCTTTTTTAGTCTTTTTGCTTCTTTATAGGCAATAGGTGGCTGGATTTGCTGGTCCTGCGCACTAACAGAGAACGTTCTGGAATAACATTCCTTTAGAAATTGTGTAAGTGTGTATCAACGAGTGCTATTAGACAGGAGGTTATAGTGAAGGGAAGCTCGGTTAAAGAAATGAAGTTATATAGAGTCAGATTTGTTTGTTTACAAAAATGTTTTTTTTTTCTGGCCAGCAGATCGTTTTAGCTCCCGGGTGGCTGCTTTAGTACACCTGACCTCTTGTGCAATACTGAACCGAGGAATATGAATTCGTACTGCAGTAATGACGAACTGATAAATACTGCCGCACTGAGCATCTTAAACACACGATCATTATGTCCAAATATTAAATATACTCACAGTCATGAAATGATGTTTTCAATATATAAAGCACATAGAACATATTCAGTTTATCTTAATTTATTTTTGCTATTTCTCTCCTTCATAAAAACATAATACGTGTTTAAAATAATGTGGTGTTTATGCAAGTGTGTTTGTGTGATGCCCAGGTGACATATATACTTGTATATAGGCGTAATCCTTTTAGAGCTTATGTCCTTAAATATGACTGACAGTTTAACCACAGGGATAAGGGGATTATAACACATACCATCAATTTTTATTTACCTGAATTTAAACAATGCAGATGTTTAATGCAACTGGCAAATATAACCTCATATTTTTTTCCTCACGCAGTACTACCTTAAATACTTCTTACATCAACAAGTTTCTTTATTACATCAACTGGGTATGATTAATACTTGAAAGACTAGACATAAATGTCTCTATAAAAAAGTAGACTGGGATCTCTGGGTCAGAATCAGGCTGTGGTGAAGTGTTTGGTGAAGTGCTTAATATTGTTGCAGAAAACGGTGCGCATGCTTACAAGAGCTCATTGGAGTGACTGGGGATAATACTGAGCAGCATGAAACTAAGTGTGCTTCTTGCCAGGCCAGTAAATTAAGCAGGCAATTGCCTTAATGTGATTACAGAACAGACAAGGATTCAGACTGTTAACGTTAGCCTTTTTTATCAGCTTATTTTAGTGACACACAATGTTTACTAACTTGTAATAAATAATATAATTGGGTCATGCATACAAAATTAATTTTAATTTGAAAACGTTTAGTGGAGCTTGCATGTAATAAGTTACATAATGTAAGCTTTCGCATATTTGGACATTACATTTACTTTTAGATTTGCTTCTGCATGCATTGTCTTATTTTATCTATAAAAACCTATTCAGCTATATAATGTTTGTATCTCATGTAAGTGGACATCAATTGCTTCCCGCGCTTATTATAATAATTGATTTGGTGTGCTTTATCAGTAAAAAGATAACTAGTACAACTAGCGACACCCAGAGGACAAACTCCGCATTGCGCTTCACTGTTGTTTACTTCTTTTAACTAGGTGCGCAACAACAGTGTTTTAGTCTGCTGGAACGCCATTATGAAATACACTACTCAACAACCTAAGAGGGCTTATCATACCAAGTTAGATATAAAATACTGATTATTGCTTGAAAGTATTGATCAGTATATGCACGTAGTAAAGATAAAACAATGTTAAACTGATGTCGTGCTTTAAGACTTATATGGTTATTTGAGCGGATATAAATGCACAACTATTACTATTTTGGATATAATGTATTATACACATCCTAACACCAATAATTATCATGTGCACTACCACATACTGTGATGCCCGAAACCACTGCAGGTGGGCGTGGCGATGGCGCCCCTCCACTAAGAACAATCCGTCGCTCCAGGTTATGCAATTCTAATGACTTCGTTATGTAAAGAAAGAAATTAGGTTTTGCATAGCCCATCCAGGTAGCGCGGTCCTCTAACACTACTACGCATCTCTTTCTTTGCACAGCATCATACACCCCCCTTCCCCCTCCATCTTATCGGGGCTTTGTGATTGTAGTGTTTATGACGTCGACTGCCTCGCATCGCCTTGATATTTTCAAAAACACCGTACTACCGTATTTAAAACAGTGTCTAAACACAGTACACTACTCTAGCGTTAGGATGCGTGCAAGTATACAGGAACACAAATAGCATCAGGCTAAAAAGTACTACGTCACAATGACACAGCACAGCGTCCAAATGGAGTATGGACTACTAACAGAAGTTCGGTGTGAAATGCGCAGGACAAGACAATCTGAGTTGGTAATTTTGTTTAGTAGACAGTATGCGGTGTTGGACGCAGCCCAAAGCAGCACAGCGTCTCTTGCGCAGGTAAAATTCCAGACGAGTCTCCGCGCTTGTGGCGCAACTGCTCCGTCCCCCTCTGACGCAGTAATATATCTGAACCCAGGCCTAGACTCTAATCAAAACTCACGCCAATTTCGCAATCACTGTTTCAAAACCATAACTGGACCCCTAACGTAGATGCTGCGTTGTTTTGTTAAATACAATTATTAACTTATCTACCTTTGTTTGACTACAAAATTGACTGAAAATCCCAAGCACATTTAAGATGACTGTTTCAGGTGTTACGTCAGTGCAGTTCTTGAAAATACTTTTATAAAAAATAATTTATATGTTAACCAATATGCGACACATACTTACCTACTTACTTACCTAGATGTGGCGATTCCTAATGCAGCGGGATTACAATGCCATGTTTTACGATGTTTACTTATTTCTTTCCCACTCCCCGATGTTTTTGTCGCCGCTTGTTTAGCCTGAGTGCCTCACAACCACACGTCCCTGCTTGAATCAGATCCTTTTGCATCATTGCAGGATCCTAGTCGATTTTTCCACGGCGCAGCGCACAAGCAACGCCTTAAACACGCCTCCAGCTTCTGATTGGCTAGAAAGCGCTGCCGCTGTATCTGCGTCACGGCAGAATCACATGTGGCTGACGCGTGTTTACAAACATTGGAGGAGATCACGTGGTGGCCGGAAACGTTTTATATTGTTCGCCATTGGATTTTGTCTGGCCGACTCTGAATTATATTAAGGTGCAGAAGGAAATTAATATAAATGAAATTAATATTAAACGGCAGTTATCTGTAAAAAAATTATTAAAAAATGAAATAAATATTAGAGCTTCAATGATTCTAACCAATGACAGCCAAATGCTTTTTGACTAAGCATATGTTTCCAGTTTATTAAGGTTCTCATTAGAAGTGACCAGGATTGACAGAATTAGGAATGAGAACATAAAAGGGTAAAATTGGGAGACAAATTAAGAGAGGGCCGATTGAGAGGGTTTGGTGCAGAGGAGGGATAGTGGTTATATTGGTAGGAGGATGTTAGAAATGGAGCTGCCAGGCAGGAGGCAGAGAGGAAGACCAAAGCGGAGATATATAGAGGTCGTCAATGTAGACATGCAGGTAGTTGGAGTGAAAGCAGAAGATGCAGAGTGCAGAGTGAGGTGGAAAAGGTTGACACGCTGTGGCGACCCCTAATAAAAGGGAGAGGCCGAAAGAAGAAGAAGAAAGAAGAAAGAAGATATGTTTCTAGTTTATTATCGAGTAACTGTATCTCGGCCTTTTGGCTAAATTCAAGTGTAGTGTGTGTCTGGATTAATAATTTTGAATTAATTCAATAAGAAATTGATGGTCCAGGTAACTTGCAAACAGATCGCTGTCAAATATGCAAAAAATCTGTATTAGATATTTTTCTATCAGAGTGAAATATACTGTATAATAAATTCTTTGTACAAAATGCCATCATATATTTTTTGAGTACTTAGTATAATCATATATCGCCTGGTTGGTTATATATCAGACATAAACATTTGGTCTTTATTGAAAATCTTAAACCTGAACAATTGCTGAGTATAAATGCAACTATGTGCAATGTGCTGGGCTATGAAGCTAACGCATGAAAATTAAGCTATTAAGATAATAATAATGCACACTGGGAAATAAACACAGGGATGACTAATCATGTTGGCTTGTTAATAAGGCAATGGGTTAATGCATTGGTTTTTTAGTAACAGGGTATGTTCAGTAACAGGGTTTAACATTTGTCATACCAGGTCTTGTACTTAATTTGATTTGTAATTTAAATTCAGCAGTAAATATACTAGGTACATACCCTATATTGCATACAAAATATTTGCTCATCCATCCAAATGATCGGAATCAGGTGTTCTGATCATTTTAATGGCCACAGGTGTATAAAATCAAGCACCTAGGCATCCAGACTTTTTTGCAAACATTTGTGAAAGAATGGGTGGCTCTCAAGAGCTCAGTGAATTCTAGTGTGAAACTGTTAGATGATGCCATCTGTGCAACCTATCCAGTCATAAAATTTCCTCGCTCTTAAATATTCCACAGTAAACTGTCAGCTGTATTATTAGAAAACATAAGTGTTTGGGAATGACAGCAACTCAGCCACGAAGTGGCAGGCCATGTAAACTGACGGAGCGGGGTAAGCGGAAGCTGATGCACAGAGTGCGACGAGGTTGCCAACTTTCTGCAGAGTTAATTATACAGACCTCTAAACTTCATGTGGCCTACAGATAAGCGTAAGAACTGTGCAGAGAGCATCATGGAATGGGTTTCCGTGGTTGAGCATGTAATATGAAAGTCACCGTAGATGAGCAAATACTTTTGGCAGTATAGTGTATATTAGATTCAACTGTTCAATGCTTGTTAACACAAATATTTATCACATGGCCACAACTCACTACATTTATACATGTAGAGGTGGGCAAAACAACTTGCTGAAGTGCAAACTGAGCATTGTAACTGGGAATAAAGGTTATTTAAGTGGCTTATTTTTAACATGACATAGGTTTTAGTGTTTTTGGAGGTCAGAGGGAATAAGCAGACTGGTTTGAGAGGATGGCAAAGGTAACTCAAATTAACACTCGTTACAACCAAGGAATGCAGGATACCATCTCCGTATGCCACAAAGTATTAGAGCAGTTCTGAAGGCAAAGTCCAGTTCTGAAGGGAGTCCAACTTTTTAAATAGCAAGGTGTACTTAATAAAGTGGCCAGTTATGTAGATAAAAACCATAAAGCCATACGTTTAAGTAGATTGGAAAATAGTAAATTAATGTGCATTCATGCATTCAAAAAAATGACGGCAGCCATCTATGATGGATTGGCATCCTGTCTAGGATTGTTCCTGCCCTCGTGCCCAAAATTGCTGGGTGAGCACCATCCCTATGCCCCAAAAATTAAGATTAACTGAATATAGAAAATTAATGAATGAATGGCAGCAGTTTAGATATTAATATCAATCCTAATATAACTAATGTACTCTAAACTTGCTTGCACTTTAAATATATGTTGGACCAGAATCTGTTTAAGTTATACTTTCAAATTAATTCTCATTAGTGTCATCTTATAGACACACAATAATTTTATAACTTGTTAATGTACACAATGAGGTACATTATTTGTAGAATATGTGAGTTTAATGATGGTGAATATTATAAAGTTTACATTACATTGACATTGTGTATTTATGATCATATTCCTTTTCTTTCTTCAATTCACTTGCAATTTTAGACAGTATAATACTCTATGAAAGTCATTTCATGAACTTATTATTAGCAATGCCACTCTCTATAAGTTTATTTTATTGCATTAATTTATTTACCTATGTATCTTAACAGTGTGGTGAGGTTGGTGTCTGGTGAGACACTGAATGTTTCGGAGCCAAATTAGTTTATTGTAAATAAATGATTGGATTTTTTAAATCTAAGAACTCTTTACATACAAATATACCAATACATAACTCGATAAGAAGACAGCTACATTATTGAAGGGTA
>JAOUQV010000014.1:6302426-6318421 GCA_028565295.1 Aspidoras spilotus | reverse complement strand
TTGTCCTCTTTTGAACTCTGGTATGTCACCCATAATGTTGTGTGCATTGCAATATTTTGAGCAAATCTGTGCTCTTAACCTGCTAATTGAACCTTCACACTCTGCTCTTACTGGTGCAATTAATGAGGATTGGCCCCCAGGCTTGTCCAATTTAGCCATGAAACCTCCCACACAAAAATGACAGGTCTTTCAGTTTAATTGTCTAACCCCTGTAGTACACCCTTTGATGATGGAATTTATGTGGATGCACTGGCCCGACACAAGCCTTCTGCTAGGTCACTTTCAATAATGTGTTGCAATGACAAATAAATAAATAATAAATGCCCCAGACTGTTGGCACATTGCCATAAACTAAACAAAAGATTAATATTTAGCAATTGTTTATTTTATCTTTAATATTATTCAAATTTTTTATCGAAAATAAACTTTTCATTACTTACTTCTATCCCAGTATTGCAACCAGTATTTGATTATCGTTCATTGTCACCTAAGTTTTACCTGAACAAAATTAGGAACTACTTTTTTCCGTACCTCAGTGATAATTATACTACAGTTATAGACTACTTGAAACAATAATTATTCCTTTCCTTTCTTACTGGTCAAGCACTGGTCATTTGACAGAAAAAAATAAGAAAAAATAATGGATGTGGTTTGATTCAGGGTCTTTGTGATTTATTGAGCGTTCTTATTTTTACAGGATTTTGTCTCTGCACTAATGAAAGTTGTTTTGTGCCAATGCAAAATATTATTGAAGCTGTAAGATTATGTGAAATACAATAGAATAAAATGCTGTACACTAACATGCCACACTAATTAGCTAAACATTTTGTGCATTTCTCTGGTGTTACCTAATCTCTTTAGGGAACAGCAGTCACAGTAGAATCGATAAATAGTAATATGTAGAAATAGAAGTGATGCAAATCTGGCCTGGATAAAGGCTATGGAAGCTATGCGGATCTGGACCGGATTTGGTGGTGCATAAGATAAATATGATTAGAGCTATTTTGTGCAGACAAAATATCTCTAAATAGCAAAACATTGAAAAACATCAGAAACTAAACTGTACACAGTTTATTTGCACACTGTAATCACACATGGTTGCCATTTGCAGTTTTAACATGCAAGACTTTTGCAAATGACCAGTCAAGGCTTAAAGTTATGAATTGCTCCGGGTTATGCAATCCTGATGGGTTCATATGAGTGGTAGCGGATCCGGGCTGGAGGAGTAATTGTGAGTCCGGAATGGATTACATTGCGGATGAGCAGTGTACGGAACCCTGAACAATTCGTTATACAATGCTTCTTCTGACATGCTCCTTCTTATGCTTTCCAATTGTTATCCAGAAAAAATGGATTGTTTAATGGTTGTTTAATTTTTACAAGGATCAGGCTTTGCAAAACCATTAAAATGCCAGTCTTTAACAAATTAATTGCATGAACCAGAGCAATTTCTGCCACTCATGAATGAAAGCCTTGATCATTTGCTAAATCTGACATGTGCAAATTTCATATAGCAACCAAGTGTTATTTTAAAATTGTGTATAAAATAATTTAGTAATTGAAGTATAATTTGATATTTCATTTTGATTGGGATTTTTTTTTTTGCCGCATATATATTATTTTCCCCACTGACTTCGATTTTCTAATAAACATGTTAGTCTAACTATGAGCTTTTTATATACTTATAAAAGTATTGAAGAATAGATTCCAGAAGATGTCACATCACACAATACTTGCAGTTTTTCAGGTATAACAAATTTTACATTCTACAAGGTTTCAGAGGTGTTCTGTTGGATTCATCTGCAGTGACAATGAAGACCACAAAAGCTCCTATTAGTCATGTACATGCAGGGGTGCTGCTAGGGATTTTGAGCTCCATGAGTTGTCAATGACTGTGGTAAACACATATTTCTGAAAGAAGGAGGAGGACAGGGTGACCTACAAGAGAGGAGGCAGGAGCACATAGGTAGACTACATCCTGTGTAGACGAGGTTGCCTAAAAGAGATTGGAGACTTTAATGTAGTGGCAGGGGTGAGTGTAGCTAGACAACATCGAATGCTGGTTTGCAGGATGACTTTGTTGGTTAGGAAGAAGAAGAGGGCAAATGTAGAGAAAAGGACCAAATGGTGGACATTGGGAAAGGAGGAATGCTGTGAGGAGTTCAGAAAAGAGCTAAAAAAGACTTTGGGTGGTAGAAATTAGCTTTTAGATGACTGGGTAGCAACAGTAATTAGACAGACAGACAAAAAGCTAGTTGGTGTGTCATCTGGACAGGTGAAAGACAGCAAGGAAACTTTTTGGTGGAACAAGGAAGTGCAGGAGATTATTCAGAGGAAGAGGTTTGCAAAAAAGAAATGGGACAGGAAGAGAAATAAATAAAGTAAGCAGGAGTATAAAGAGATGAAGAGTAGGGCCAAGCAGAAGGCCTATGATGAGTTGTATGAGAGGTTTAACAGTAAGGAAGGAGAGAAAGAGTTGTAATTGCCTTGCGAGGCAGAGATATAGAGTGGGAAATGATGTGCAAAATGCCAGTTTGGTAAAGAATAGAGAAAAACAGGCAAGGAGAGGGTGAGAGAAAGATGGCAGGAGTATTTAAAGGAGCTGATGAATGAAGAGTATTACAGGGAAAGAAGAGTGGTAGGCATAGAAAATGTGGAACAGGAGGTAGCAAAGATTGGCGAGAATGAAGTAAGGAAAGCTTTGAACAGGATGAAGAAGGTAAAAGCAGTCGGACCTGATGACATGCCGGTAGAGGTATGAAAATGTATAGGAGAGATGGAGGTGGTGTTGTTGACTAGACTATTCAATGAGATTTTTGGGAGTTAAATAAAGCCTGAGGAATTGAGGGAAAGTGTACTTGTACTGATTTATAAGAACAAGGGTGATGTGCAGAGTTGTAGAAATTACAGGGCATAAAGTTAATGAGCCACACAATGAAGATTTGGGAGAAAGTTGTGAAAGCTAGGCTTAGACAAGCGGTGGCTATTTGTGAGCAGCAGTATGGTTTTATGCCAAGAAAGAGTCTTTGTAAAAAGATGTATGTATTCTCAGATTGTATGAACAGAACTACCATGAGTGTATGAGCTCAGGAGTCCTATTACATGTTTCCACAGTGTCATTGTCCAACCCAGAGAACAATTCTGCCTATAGTTAAAATAAGTTTTTAAGTGCCATTTATGACTGTAAGTCAGTATTGTAGTGCTTGCCAAAGATTTGCCTCTTCATTTGGTCTTTCCAATCAGCTACTGATGAATAATGATACAGTGTTATCTGAGAAGTCTGAGATAGAAATTAACTTATGCTTAGGCCATCTTTGAGCAATAAAATTCATTGAACTGTTCAATACTATATATGATGGAGGGAGATATATGCAGGCCCTATTCCCATATTTCTTTAAAGAGTATAACATTTTTTTTATTCTTTTCCCTGAGGCCTTATAGCAAATGTGCCGTGGTGGCACAGTACTGGTTCATGATCTGACAGTTGAGGATTGTTGAACTAAAGAGAAGAGGCACTCTTAGTTCAGCAAGGATAACGTGAAATAAGCTATACAGTTTCTCTATCATACACGTTTCTCCTCTACTGCAAGTTGGGAACCTAAATGCTAATATGTTTTAAGAATGGATTATCTAAGATCATAAATAGAAAACTATTTTTCTTTGCTTTTACATATTTTATTTTAGCGCGGCACAGTGGCGCAGAGGATAGTGCTGTGGCCTCACAACAAGAAGACCCAGGTTTGATCCCATTAAAATGGCCACTGGTGCTGAGGATGATGTTAAACATTTTATTTTACATAGAGTAGTTGTATTCAAATGAATATCTATCCAACTGTCTAGTTCATTACATAAATAAACTTCACAATTATTTAGAAAGAAATACCCCATAAATATTGGAAGTTAAAACAAACATGTCATCAGTCTGTTCTGTCATACTGTATTTTGATCTTTCACGGGGCTACTGATAAGACCCAGAAATAAGACTAGCTTGACATTTGAAAGTATATAAGCTATTGTGTTTAAAATGCTGAATGGGTAGTATAAGTAGACAAAATAAAATAAATAAACCCCTAAAGAAACACATTAGTACAAGATAGCCAGGAAATTTTAGAGCACTTCATGCTTCCCTCTGCTGACAAGCTTTTTGGAGATGGAAATTTCATTGAAAATTTCACTTGGCACCTGTCTACACTGACAAAAGTACCAATACCTGGTTTAATAACCACAGTATCATTCTGCTTGACTGAACAGCAAACTCGCCTGAACTAAACGATATAGAGAATCTATGGGGTAACGTCTAGAGGAAGATAAGAGGCACCAGACCCAACAATGCAGACAAACTGAAGGCTGCTATTAAAGCAACCTGGGCTTTCATAACACCTCGACAGTGCCAGATTTAGATTGCCTCCTTGCCATGCCACACAGCAAAAGGAGCCCTGACCAAGTATTGAGTGAATTCACTGTGCATACTTTTCAGTAGGCCAAAATATCTGCTTTAATTTTTTTTTTCACTGTAAGACATCATAATCAACAGTAAAAGAAATAAACACTTGAAATAGATCACTCTGTTTGTAATGAATTTATATAACATATGCATTTCACTGTTTGTATTGGATTAAGAAAATAAATTATCTTTTTGTTGATATTATAATTTATTAAGATGCACCTGTATGTAATGAATTGGCAGGGATTTAGAACGTTTCTTTATTGTATTACTAAACAACATGACTTGATTTAGGGAATGCCATTTAAACAGGCATGTTAATTAGTAATACATTCATCATATGAACTAATTGACATGGCTAATGTACTGTTGTAACAGAATATGATATTTAAAAAAATATTTTAAAATATTAATATTTAATATATCCAAAAAGCAGATGCGTCAGTGACGCTACCGCACGTGCCGCCTCTGCACCAGAAGGGGTCACTATATTGCCATATTATACCACGTTAATTTATATATTGAGCCTCTTACAGCATCGGGTACATAACAATGTGAATTCTGGAATATACACCCACACTATTTGGAAATAATCCTGTTTTATAAAAGGGTGAGTCAGAAAGGGCATCTGATATAAAAGATTTGCCAGATCATAAAAGATTTGCGGGTTACTAGCTGTGACGACCCCTGTTGGCAGGGGGAAAAAAAGGTGAAAACTAGGGTGGTTTCCTTGAGCAGACATCTTTTTAACCATTAGTAATATTTTTTGCCATCAGTGGTAGCCTAATACAGTGGATATAAAAAGTCTACACACCCCTGTTCAAATGCCAGGTTTTTGTGATGTAAATAAAATGACAGCAAGACAATATTTTCACAACTTTGTCCGCCTTTAATGTGACATATAACCTGTACAATGCAATTGAAAAACAAACTGAAACCTTTCAGGGAGGTGAAGCAAAAATAATCAACTGAGATAATGTGGTTGCATAAGTGTAAGTGCATAAGGTGGTTGCACACTCTTTTAGAACGGGGTGTGGCTGTGTTCAGATTATATTCAAACTCATGTCACCAATTAAAGTGCCTCTGATCAACCCCAAATAAAGCTGTTGTAGTAGACTTGTCCTGACATTTTTGTAGCCACATCATTCAGCACAAGCCATTGTCAGCAAAAAGCTGCCAGAGCATCAGAGGGATTATTCAAATATATCAGTCAAATAAAGGCTACAAAAAAAATTCCAATTAATTAAGTATACCATAAAACAATGTGATAGACTGCCAAATCAAGTGGAGAAAACATGGCACAACAGTGACAATACCAAGAACAGAACATCCGTCCAAAATTGATGATAAGAAAAAAAAACTGTTCAGGGCGGCTGACAAGAGGCCGAAGGCAACACTGAAGGAGCTGCAAGAATTTCTGGCAAGTACTGGCTGTGCAGTACATGTGACAACAATCTCCCGTCTTCTTTTTATGTTTCATATGCCTTATTTTTCAAAGAAAAACATGGAAGCCCAGCTAAATTTTGCAAAAAGACATCTGAAATCTCCAAAACGCATGTGGGAAAATGTGTTATGATTTGATGAAACCAAGGGTGAGCTATTTAGACATGATTCCAAAAAGTATATTTGGCCCAAAATCAGTGAAGCATGGTGGTGGCAGCATCATGCTTTGAGGTTGTTTTCTTCAGCTGGAACTAGGGCCTTAGTTAGGGTTGATAGACTTATGAACAGTTCCAAAATACCAGTCAGTGTTGGCACAAAACCTTCGGCCTTCTGTTAGAAAGCTAAGGATGAAGAGGAACTTCATCAGCCAGAGTCCAGACCTGAATCCCATAGAACATCTGTGGGGTGATCTAAAGAGAACTGTGCACAGGAAATGCCCTCGCAATCTGTTGGATTTGGAGTGGTTTTGCAAAGTAGAGTGGGCAAATATTGCCACATCAAGATTTGCCACGCTGATAGGATCCTACCCAAAAAGACTGATTGCTGTAATAAAAGCCAAAGGTGCTGCATTAGTTTAAGGGTGTGCATATTTATGCAACCAGGTTATTGTAAGTTTTTTCTCCTTTAAAAGTTTTCGTTTGTTTTTCAATTGCATTGTACAGGTTATAGGTCACGTTAAAGATGGTTAATGTTGTAAAAATATTTTTCTTGCTATAATTTTTTACATCACAAAACCTGGCATTTGAACGGGTGTGTGTAGACTTTTTATATTCACTGTATACCTTAAAATGATGCAAGTAAAACTGTACTGCTTTGCTTAAAAGGATATTATCACCCAAATGCTAAACTTAAATCATTTTCATGCTTAAGGGTTCTGATTTAAAGATTATCACATGCAGATTGTATTGGTGAAGTGAAGAATTGCAATGGCATGGTGGTGAAAAACAAGTCATTAGAACCATGTCAATGCTATGACTGGTGAAAGCCTTGCTCTGGCCAGCAGCCACATACAGTATGGCTGAGAAGTATGGATACTGAAGATCCATGGGTGAAGAGGATGACCACTGAGCAAATCTACAAGAAGACCATAAATTGAGTTACTATGGGCATGCGATGAGGCTCCCATATGCCAGCATTGAAATGTGTGACAGGAATTGTGGATGGAGTCAGAAGTTGGAGAAAATCTGGAAGGACATCATACTGGTGTGAACTGGATTATCAGGAGCTAGACTGCTAAAAGCAACACAAAACAGAGGGCTTTGAAAAAGCTGACAGCCATGTGACACATACGACATGACAAGACTGATTTAAAATTCTGGTCTTTTCCAAAGAATCATATACATCTTCGACAGTTATGAGTTTGTGTATTATTATAACATACTTCCCTTAGATATTTAAAAAGCCATCTTAAATATAAGACTTATATTTAAAAGTGAATTACCATGCTGTCAGTATAACTTCACACATGATCCACATGGTTTTACAACTCACCTTACTTTTTAATATGTATTATATCAGAGAGGCAATTGCATATAACCTATGAATCAAGACACTGAAAATCAATTTCAGATGAATATAAATAACATATACATCATCACACAACAGTGGAACTATGCACTTCTGCTCACATGCTGTGTGTGTTGCTATTTGGCGGCTCTAAGTGACAGCTTACACTTCTTCTTCTTTCGGCCTCTCTCTTCAACACTAATATAAATAACTTACCAACCAAATGCTACCAATTATATACGAAAATAAATAAAACAAAAATAATTGCATTTGTTTAATTTATAGCCCTAGAAATAAATATCGCCTATATGATCACAGAATAGAGAATGGGACTACAGTATTTGTCAGCCTGTGATCGGAACCCCTGTACAGTAAATTTAACAAATTACTTGGGTATTGTGCAGCCCGGTGTTGATGATCAGAGCCGATGGGCGTCGAAGGCTCCGACGCGTCGAATTCCAAGCCACGCCCACTTCAGTAGCGTGGGTGCGCGCGTGCCGCTGGCGCATCGCTTACGAATACTGGCTCAGCGACGCGCCTTAGGTACGGAGCTTCTTAACGTTCCAACGTTCCACCGTTAGTCATGACACAGTGAGCGGACAGAGGAGAAAATGGAAAGTGCTCGCGGCCGCAGACGGTTTCAGCATCACTTCAGCTGGACAGCGCAACAGCTTCTTTTTCGCCTTTCCTTCTCTCTTTTTCCAGACCGGATCCCAAGGTGGGGGATTTCTTTTTGAATTGCTCGTGATGGAGTTCATCGAACAGCAAGAAGAAGCAACATTTTCCGAGTAACAAGACAGCAAAAAACATTTTGCTTTTGCTTCGAGTCTGAAAAGGTGCTGCGGGAAGTCTTGTGAGCACTACGCAATACAGCATCCAGCAGCATCGGGCTCAACGGTGAGTGGGGAAATGGGTCAGAAATATACATACTCGTTCAACGGAATAAAAAAAACCTTATATCAGTAAGTGACATTATAATGCGAAAAAATCCACAGCCTTGTGGAAATACGAAGGAACGATTTTCCCAGAGAGAAAAGATTAAGATGCTTATTTAGGGACAGAAGACAGAATTTATTGACCGGTTGGGATTCTGAATAGAATATACAAAATCGCTTTATTACGAGACTTGTCTCAATCAGTCAATTAGCCAATCAATCAACCAATCACTCAGTCAGTATGTCTGTCTATTTATTTTGGCTTGATTTCCCCTAATTATATCCCAAAAACATGTAGGTATGCTATTATAACTGCTATATAAAGCCACAGTTTTGATCTTGGTGATGAAATCAACACCACTGAACCCCATTAAACCAGAACAATACATCTTGGATTCATCTTTGCATTTGATATTGAAATTGTGTATTAAATTGATCAGAACAGACTCTTATTTCTATTTTCTTTATCAACAGGGTTCTAAAGTATAATTATTAAGGTATCATATTTTTCATTACGGAAATGTTAATGGAAAAGAAATTGTGTGTCCTAAACCTTGCACGGTTGTGTGTATTGATCAGCAAGATGTTCCATTTAGGGTCCCCAACCCCCATACTAAATATAATAATATTTAATATGGAAAAATGAAGAATAATCCTTATGAGAAAAGAAAAGTTTAAAAGAAGAATAGAAGTGAAAAAAAAACCTCTAGACAGTATAATAGACAGTAAATCTCAATAATTGGCACATTACTAATGCTAGAAACAGTACTAGCTACAGTATCTCACTAGGTGGTCACCGAATATTTTTTATTTAAATTACATAGACAAGTAGAATTAAGAAACACAAAGATAAGTGGACTATGTGCTGTTAAGTGGCTCTAATTTTCATTAATTGATGATATAATTGAAGTATTTTTCTTATTCTCTGCTTTTTTTCATGTATTTCTGCATGTGTCTTAGATAGTTATCGATCTACTATTCTTTTTATAACACAAGGGGCTCCCTGCTACTGTGTGATAGATACAGTAATAATTTTTCCTCTGGTTCTCCAGAGACCTTATGGGAATGCTTATATTACTTATAGCACACTATTAAATAGCTTATATATCTTAATAGCAAGCAATATAAAAAATAATTCTAGCATGCAAAATAGTATGCAGTTTTATTTCTGCACATACAATCTATATTGCCGATTTGTTTACCCATTAAAAAACTACTGCAATTTTAACTTTTATCCAACGTTTAGCTGATTTCAAGTGCCTTAATTATTTTTATTAATGTTAACAAATTTAGCTCATCCAGATTGTGATTTTTTTGCATCGATTTAAGTTTTATACTGCATATAAAATGACAGTAATTTCAGTGTTTTAAAATAGTGAATATGACAAATGTGGAACTAGATGAGGAAACTGAAAGTTGAAGAACACATTAAATGATGCAGATGTGCCAGCATATGGACTTGATTGAACATGTAGAGAGTTTATATGCGACAATTTTAATAACACTGAATACTGTATATACAGCAGTACGGTTTGTAGTAGACTTGAATGACAGATATGTGGCATAGATAATACAATAGCAATATTGAGGTTGGAATAGCTGGTGCTGCAACAACTGACAAGAGATTGGGATGCTTAATCTGTTTATCCTTATCACAGGAAGAACATCTGTGTAGCCAACCATGACATAGCAATAAAGTTGCATGGTATCTGACATCAATTGCAATAGTGGTATTTTATTTATTTATTTAGTTGGTTTCTTAGTATGGGTTATTGTATAATAACCGTTTTTGTGCTCGCTTTGCTGATGTGTGCATCATTTAGTTTTCGAAAATAAATTGATTTATGATTGAGGTTAATAACAGAATATTGTTTTCATACCTGGCCAAAAAAACTTACATCTAGCTATGTAATGTTTGTGTTTTTTTTAGCCGGCTGTGTAAAAACACTGTTTATTTTGCTCTGATTTGCCACTCTTACCCACATATCACACTGTCTGCTGGCTTAGAGAGGTGAGAACAAAACAGATGGTGAAAGCAAATTAAATTTGCTGCATTTTACTTCCTCTGTGTACTTACTCAATTTAGAACAACATCCTTCTGCGTGCTTATTTATCGAAAATAATTTTCATGCAGTACTTTTTCAATCAATATATGTATAATTTAGATGTACTGAAAGCAACGTAACAGTAAGGATGAAATGTTGGCTTGCTCTGTATGCATAGTGCATACACATTCTACACGTTTGGCATTTATTATTGATTACTGACTAAAGTTACTGTACTCCATTAACTCAACAGTAGCCAGATGGTAAAAAAGGCTTTCTATTTACCACAGCATTGGTAAATACAGGGGTGGTATTGAGTCCTTCTGTTTTTAGAAGATTGTGATAGTTAGACAGAATGGCTTTAGTACATTAACTAGGAAATTATATATTTATTTATATATTTAGTTTTACTGTCTGTGGTGTAAAATACATTCCATGACATGAGAGTGCTCAGGTAATTATTATCATTAGAATAAAGCATATAAACCAGTCTGGCTTTCCAATTCAGAGACACCTTGCTAGTTATCTATTGGCTAAAGTAGATTATATGGTACCTATAAGTAGAGTAGCTATATTTTTTTACTGGTTTAAAACTGGTTTCATTCTGAAATTTTCGATTAAAAATAACCAAAAACCTGCAATGCACAGAGAAACTCCTCTCTTATCACAGCTTAATTATCTGAATGGACTGACTAAGAATTAAACTAAATTTAGATTTAATTTATTATTGTATATAAAGATCCCACATATAGATTTTCTGTCCAGAATATCAAATGAGACCCTTTAGCATGCACCCAGTGTAGGGCTGTGCATGAAGCATCGATGTAGCTAGACCTACAAACATGCATAGAACAACGATGGACATAGATATATTAGCTCTATATCCACCTCTCTGCTGTGTGCTATCTTTAACACAACCACTCTCACACACACGTACACACCACACCTATTCCTGCTGGTACAAACACACTCTCATATATCTGCTGATGCTGCATCTTTCTGCACGCTGCATATAATTTTCTTTACATTGCTCTGTATTAGGGTTTTATGACTGTGCGTCTATTTATGTGTGTGTGTGTTTAAGTGAGAGTGTGACTAAATGGATATTTCTAGTGAAACAGAATGCCTCCACTCTATACTAAATCCTTATTTTCCCTCTAGCTAAGACCATCTGCTGAGTGGTAGGTCTGGCCAAACTGCTCAGGCTCTGGGTAAGAGATGAGACCTACCATTGTCCCTGCTTCTGTCAGCAATTCCCAACCTACAGCTACCTTCATCACCAGCAATGCTGAGAGCTTTTTTGCTACATATCTTCACTGGGTGCATTTTTTCTCATGGCTTAGAGTCTGTAGACTTCTATCACAAAGAAAGCTGCACAAATTGAAAGAAATAAAAACTCAGTGGTCTGGCTTCCTGCACAGCTTCTTGGCTCATTTTAAAGTCAGAGCCAAAGCCGGGATAGTTGCAGTGTATTGTCCGTTTATCCAGCCTGAGCCAACTCATTAGGCCAGGATCTGCACAGGCACCGGAATGTAAAACAATCTGGAAAACCACCCTCTTTCCCTGCCATATCTATTTTGTGTTTATAAGATTGCAGTGTTGTTTGATTCATGATCTGCTTGCAAACCCACAGCTTGTTTGGAAAACCTCTGTTATAATATCTAATCTTTAAGAGGATGGTCGTGCAACAACAGAGTGGGGAACTGAGTAGAGTGTGTCAAAGTGGGAATATTCATCACTCACTTCACGTCACTTTCACCAGGAATAACAGATTGCAAAAGTGCAAGCATAATGCTAACAAAATATTTTTCAAATGCTAACAAAATATTTTTCAACAAGAAGTAATTTATAAGTTTATGTCTGTCTAAATATTCATATTCAACACAGATGAAAAAAAAAAATTTTGTATGCTGAATCAGAATAAATTTTGATGTAATAATTCAGAGGCTGAGAAGAACAAATGATTGAAAAGTTTTAAAGTTTAGAATATTTATAAACCCAGTAGAGACCTTCTAGCCTATGGGGAACTGATCTATCATAGTTTTCTCTTGGACTGATCCTAACGCATGATAAGAGAATTCCTTCGTCACTGTGATATGCATTCACCCTAAGAGTGCCTTCTGTTAAACGAAGTGTGAAATGAGCACATTTAGCAATCCCACTAGCGTCATGATATAAGCTGTTTAGCACTTAAAGCTAAAAATGCATGGACTTTATGTTCCGATTGCTGCAGAGCATTGGCATTGTTTTTCTTCATATACTCTTCTTCTTCATATACATTGAATAGAATATATTACATTTATGTATATACATAGATTGCCAATGTTTTATTATACTGTTTGGCACCTTATCTTGTGCACCTTGGCATCAATTTTACAAATGTCAGGAGGTGTTTAGGAGAGAATAACACAATTTTCCCCAAAGACATTCCTTCATTATGGCACAGGACAGCATATGTTTGGAATATTTTTCATGGCGATGAAACCACTTAGTAATCCAGTGCAGGAAGAGTTGTCCTCCTTAAAGAAACAAACATTCATTGTTTTACAACAGTAAAAAGATTATCAGTCAGACAGTGATATGAAGACAGTGACTCATCTAAACTAAAACCAAACTATTAATTAAACCAAAAGATTAATTTACTAACAAAAAATTAAAGGACAGAGACAAAATAAACAAAAAACACTCAGTGGATCAGGTGAGGAATGTGGCACATGCGGAACAAGGATCAGGAGGCTGCTGGTTCTGATCTTCTTATGCCGTTAATGTCCTCAGAAGCCAGCAGCTGTTAAAGACAAAACAAAAGATGTTAAATAAAAACAATAATGAATGCACGCATATACACATCCATACTTCCAAACATTCAAGAATTGAAATAAATGCAAATGGCCCATCACAGAAGCGGCCACACCCCCAAACACACAGTACTGCACTGTCAGGGGCTTACACAATCACACACAGAGACAAGCACACAGTGACACAAGCCACATCCCCAGTGCAACCCCAGGAAGGATTGTAGTCCTCCACTAAATAATGGCAGCACTGTGACAGGAAAAGTCACATTAAAACTGAACATTATAATATGTAAAATAATCACCTTTCCCCTTGTGTTTTTGCATGCTGTCCCATTTTATTTGCACATGTGCACTTTATGTAGCTGTGAAAATTATTCATTTAATGTACAAACCTGATTCCAAAAAAGTTGAGACAAAGTACAAACTGTAAATAATAATGGAAGGCAATAATTTACAAATCGCAAATTCCAAATAGAAAAAGACAATATATCAAATGTGGAAGGTAAGTATGCTAAATATTAGCGCATATTAAATTTTGGGACAGCAGCACATTTTAAAAAAAGTTGGGACGGAGCAATAACAGGCTGGAAAAATTGAAGGGACAAACAATTGCAACTCATTAGAGCAATTGGCAATAGGTCATTAACATGACTAAAAGAGCATCTTGGAGTGGCTGCGTCTCTTAAAAGGAAAGATGGGAAGAGGATCACCAATCCCCCTAATTCTGCAGCGACAAATAGTGTCAGAAGGGAATTCGACAGCTTACAATTGCAAAGAGTTTAAACATATCATATCATAGTGTGTGTGGCATGGGCAGCTTACACATCAGGAAGGACCCCATCAATGCTAAAAGGTATATCCTGGTTCTAAAGCAACATATGCTTCTATCCAGACGACCTCTCTTTCAGAGAAGACTGCATTTTCCAACATGACAATGCCAAACCACATACTGCATTAATTACAGTATTTATTTATTGTCATACATCATCTTAACACTAGTGGCTATTCAAATGACCGGAACAGCTTGCCCAATCCGGGGATTAAACCCGGGTCCTCTTGCTGTGTAACATTGGTGATGTTAGGTGTTAAAGGTATATAATTATATACCTTTTTGGCAATAATTCAAAGAAGGCTCTTGGTTTGCTGGCTTTAATGACAAAAGCGCTCTCTAGTAATCTGGGCACCATTTTATATACAGTCTACTCAAAGGCCACTAAAGATGATATGCCACTTCTTTTTAAAGAGAGTCCTGGCCAAAAGGCAGCAAACACATTACACAGTTACATATTTGCACATATAAGACACAAACATTTACATGCATTACAAAAAGCATATGTATACTGTAAAATGTCTTAATTTGAATTTTTAAATGTTCAAAGAGATCAGTTTCTGTAACTCCTGTAATTCCATGCATAAGGTCTACCATACAGGCAAAAGAAACAGAAAACATCAGATGATCTCGAGTAATTAATGTGTAGATGTGTGAAGGCAAAAGTCCTAGTATTGCCTTATAAATAAAAGTGCTGCTGTATGTGGTTTGGAATTGACATGTAAGAAAATGCAAGATCTTCCCTGAAAGAGACATTGTCTGTATGGGAGAATATGTTGCTCTAGAACCTGGATATACATTTCAGCATTGATGGCGTCATTCCAGATGTGTAAGCTGCCCATGCCACACACATTAATGCAACCCCATTCCATCAGAGATGCAGGTTTTTTAAATGCACTGATAACAACTTAGGTTGTCCTTCTCCTCTTTAGTTCTAATGCCATGGCGCCCCTGATTTCTATAAAGAACTTTAAATTTTGATTCCAAATAGTGGAAATTGAGAAAGGAGGAATGCTGTGAGGACTTTAGAAAGGAGTTGAAAAAAGGCTTTGGGTTGTAGTAAAAAGATAGAAAAGTTTCAAATGACTGGGTAGCAGCAACAGTGATTTAACAGACAGGCAAAATGTACTTGGTGTGTCATCTGGACAGGTAAAAGACAGCAAGTAAAGTTGGTAGTGGGACAAGGAAGTTCAGGAGATTATTCAGAGTACTGAAAAGAGTAAGCAGGAGTATAAAGATATGCAAAAAAGGACAAAGAGGGAGGTAGCAAAGGCCAAGCAGAAGGCTTATGTTGTAGAGGAGTTGTATGAGAGGTTAGACAGTAATCAAGGAGAAAAGGAGTTGTTTTGGCTGGTGATACAGAGATATAAAGTGGCAAAGGAGGTGAAACATATCAGGGTGATCAAGGATAGAAATGAAAGTGTACTGACAGGTAAGGAAATTGTAAGGGAAAGATAGAAGGGATGTTTTGAGGAGCCGATGAATAAAGAGAATGACAGGGAAAGAAGAGTGGAATGCATAGAAAATGTGTAACAGGAGGTAGCAAAGATTGACTAGGATGAAGTAAGGAAAGCTTTGAAAAGGATGAAGAAGTTAAAAGCAGTCGAACCTGATGGCATACCAGTAGAGGTATGGAAATTTATAGGAAAGATGGGAGTGGTGCTTTTCAATGAGATTTTTCAGAGTGAATTGATTCCAGAGGAATGGAGGGAAAGTGTACTTGTGCCATTTTATTTATTTTATTTTGAGTTGTAGCAATTACAGGGGAATAAAGTTAATTAACCAGTAGTGTGATGTGCAGTAGGAGTGACGTATAGCTTCAAAAATAAAGGTGGTACTGCACCAAGGATACGCTCTGGGCCACTTCTTGTTTGCTCTGGTGATGGACAGACTAACAGATGAGATCAGACAGGAATCACCATGGACTATGATGTTTGCAGATGACATTGTGATCTGTAGTAAGAGCAGGGAACAGCTAGAAGAGAACTTGGAGAGGTG
>JAOUQV010000014.1:6278891-6289643 GCA_028565295.1 Aspidoras spilotus | reverse complement strand
TGACCTGGCCACTATCCTGCAAGAAGAATGGCTTCAAATTCCTCTGACCACTGTGCAAGACTTGTATGTGTCATTCCAAAGACGAATTGACGCTGTATTGGCCGCAAAAGAAGCCCCTACACCATACTAATAAATTATTGTGGTCTAAAACCAGGTGTTTCAGTTTTAAGTCTAACCCTTTTACATGCCTTGTTATTGAGAATGGTCAACAGATTTTGTCAGACTGGAAGGGCTACAGTAACTCTGGTAATCATTATGTAATTAAGCTACAACAGCAGAAGATCATGTCAGGTTCCGCTTCTGTCAACCAAGAAAAGAAACATGAGACTGCAGTGGGCACAAAACTCAATAGTTTTCTTCAGATTGTAAAAAAAATATGAAGTATTTTTAATAAAACTTGAATGCAGCTGAGAAATAAAATACAATTAATGTATTACTATACTATTTCCCTTACATTCCTACATTCATTCTCTTCTGCGTAAGATTGCACAAGGTAGTTGATATTGTCAGCATATATTGCACATATTTATTGCAAATAATTATTGCGCACATTTGGCTGGAAAGCGTTTACGATTCTCAGCGACCTTATCGAAAACCCACAGAGCTTATATGTATATGCAGCCTACCAACACAAAGCAATGACAGCATATGACATAGTGTATATAATTTTTTTATACTGCATAATGTGGATTTGGTTGAATAGTTTAGCAAATATTGCCCAATGTGGTTGACATCAGCATATATTGGTTATGAGGACAATTTGCACATTATTGCACATTATTTATTTTTTTACTAAAGAATGTAGATTGTTCCTTTGAGAAGGAGGGAGTTTAGGGAGGAAGGAGTCTATCCTATCCCAGGATGTACACTGTTTTTGGTATTTTGAACTTTAGGGAGAGGTCGAAAGAAGAAGAAGAAGAAGAAGTCTAGTAAAAGCAGTGAAGATACCTGGCACATACCAATATACAAGCCTCCGTCTCCCACACACAATGTGGAGGAAGATAAGGGAGGCATAGACAAAGCCCAAAGATCACAGCTTCAGAATATCACAGCTTGTTTTCACATTTCACAATCAACAATATTTCTGTAACAACAACAACAACAACTTAACACCGTTGAGAAATTTTGTGAAAGTACAACACATCAATTGAAATTTGTATTAATTATTAAAAAGTAAAAATAAATACCTTTGTCTATATACATAAGAAATCATTTGTAAAGATCATTAACAATATAAAAGATTTTTAACCAAACTATAAGTAAAACCATATAAAATTTGTATGAAGGTGAAGAATAATTGTTGGTATTATTGTTCAAGCAAATGTAACATCCAACACAGATATTTGGAGACAATAGTAGTTTATTTTTAGCACACACAATCTACCAAACACAAAAAGCACAGAGTGTTTCGACAAAACAAAATGGAGGAATAATAATAAAAATGACTGAATGACAAAGTAAAGAAGATCAATAATGAAACAAACTGAAGTCACATGTGTCCCCAACACTCTGGAACTATTTTTTTTTCAAAATAAGAAAAAAATATAAACCAGGTAAAACAAAGTGGAAGTTCCTGAACATCTGGCCAAGAAACTACAATGCTGACCCTTCAAGAGCTCCAGCCAAACTGTTGCTTATAACAGTTTTTCTTGGAGGGAACAACGACAGTATATAACATTGTGTATATATAAGAATTATTTAATGCAGAATAGTGTGGATTTGGTTGAATAGTTTAGCAAGTCTGGCCCAAGGTATTTTATGTAAGCATATATTAGCTTTGAGGAATATTTGCAAGTTTTTGCACATTATACATAATTTGTTTTTACAAATTATGTTTTGCAAAGTGCATCTTAATATCTTAGTAACTTAGAATATCATCAAAAAGTTAATTTTATTTCAGTTATTTTATACAAACAGTGAAATGCATACATTATATAAATTTACTATCACAATGATCTATTTCAACTGTTTATTTCTGTTAATGTTGACGATTATTTCTTACAGCCAATGAGAACCCAAAAACATTATCTCAGAATATTAGAATAATTATGTCTTTTTAAGTGTTTTAAGTGGTACCTTAGTCTGGTTCAGTAGGTTCCACAATCGTGGAGAAGACATTGGCAGTCATAGTTATGCCAAAAAAGTCATTGCGAAAGGAGCTGGCTGTTCACAGAGTGCTGTATCCAAGCACAAGCCACTGGGATAACCCCAGCCTTGAATAAATTGTCAGAAAAGACCAATAAAAAATTTGGGGGAGATTTACAAGGAGTGGACTGCTGCTGGAGTCAGTGCCTTAAGAGCCATCACACACAGACGTATCCAGAACTTGGGCTACAACTGTCATATTCCTTGAATCAAGCCACTCATGACATGAAACACTGCCAGAAGTGTTTTACCTGAGCCAAGGAGAAAAAGAACTGGACTGTTGCTCATTGGTCACTGTTGATCCAGTATATAACGACCAAAGTCAGCACAGCCATCTACCAAGGAAATTTTAGAGCACTTTATGGTTCCCTCTGCCGACAAGCTTTTTGGAGATGGAAATTTTATTGTCCAGCAAGACTTGGCATCTGTCCACACTGACAAAAGTACCCATAACTGGTTTAATAAGCACAGTGTCACTCTGCTTGATTGGCCAGCAAACTTGCCTGACCTAAACCCCACAGAGAATCCATAGGGTGTTGTCAAGAGGAACATGAGAGACCCAACAATGCAGACCCAACAATGCAGACGAACCGACTGCTGCTATGAAAGCAACCTGGGCTTCCATAACATCTCAGCAGTGCCACAGGCAGATCACCATCATGCCATTCCACACTGATGCAGCAATTCATGCAAAAGGAGCTCTGACCAAGTATTGAGTGCATTCGCTGTGCATACTTTTCAGTAGGCCAAAATATCTGCATTAAATCTTTTTGTTCAGTTGGTCTTATATAATATTCTAATTTTCCAAGATAATGATTTTGGGTTTCCATTGGCTGTAAGACATCTTCAATAGTAACAGAAATAAACTCTTGAAATATATACAGACTCATTCCAAAAACTTAAAATATCATGGAAAAGCTGATTAATCTTTATAATTCTATTCTAACTCTTATAGATTAAAGATTCAGGGCCCATAATTTAAATGATTTTAAGTATTTATTTGTTTATTTTTACATAATTTAGGCTCATAAAACCCATAAATAAAAGATTTGAAAAAATTAGAATACTCTGGAGAAATCAGCCCAAATTACGTAATGGAAGGACGAAATGTGGCAAGAGAAGAAGCAACAGCAAAAGAAATAACCATGGGCTTCAGCACATTATTAAAAAGAAAGGATTTAAGAATCTGGCAGTGATCCAGAAAGAATGGAATGCCCACACTAATTCTCAGTTTTTGCAGAAAAAAGAAATTACATCACATCATATACTTGAAATTAAAATGTGGTACTTTCAAAATGATATGTCAATCTTCAATATTTGGTTGGGAATCCCTTTGCTTTAATCACTGCCTCAATGCGATGTGGCATTGAGGAAATCAGCCTGTGGAATTGCCAGAGTGTTATGGAAGCCCAGATTTCTTTGATGCTTGCTGTCAGCTCTTCTTTGTTGTTGGATCTGGTGGCCCTTATTTTTCTTTTGAGAATACTCCATAGATTCTCAATGGGGTTAAGTTCCAGCGGGTTGGTTGGCTAGTCATCTCTTTTGCTGGTGCATCTTCTCTTGCCGCGCTTTGTCCTTCCACTACATAATTTGCGCAAATTTATCCACAGTATTTAGATTTTTTTAAATCGTGTTTTCGTGGCTTTTATGAGCTGGAAGCCTAAATGATGTGAAAATAAACAAATAAATTGGGAACCTGAATCTATAATCTTTCAAAAAGTTCAACTTTTTGAATGGAATTATGGAACATGTGAATATATTATAAAGGTATTGTAAGCTATTCTAAAATATATACAGTACCAGTCAAACGTTTGGACACACATTTACATTCAATCTTCAAATTTTTTAACCATAACATTTTTATTTATTTATTTTCCTACACTGCAAATTCTGACTGAACACATACGGAATCATGTAATAAATTAAAACCCAGTTTTTTATTTTATATTCTTAAAAGTAGGCACCTTTCCTTTCTTTACAGCTGTGCACATCCTTGTAATTCTCTGATCAGCTTCATGGGGTAGTCATCTGGAATGGTTTTTCAACAGACTTAAAGGAGATCTCAGATTTCTAACGGTCTGATATCCATTTTTTGTGTTCCTTGGCCCAAGCCATTCTCTTCCTCTTGCTCTTTGTTAGAAGCAGCTTCTTTGCAGCAGTTTGACCATAAAGTCCAGATTCATGCAGTCTATTCTGAACAGATGTTTGTGCTACTTAAAATCTGTGAAGCATTAGGTTAGGCTCTTATCTGGGGTGCTGTTAACTTGTGGTTTCTGAGGCTAGTAACTCTGAGCAACTTATCCTGTGCAACAAAGGGAACACTTGGTCTTCCTTTCCTGGGGTGGTTCTTAAATTTTTTCAGACTGACCTTCATTTCTTAAAGTAATGATGGACTGTAATTTTTCTTTACTTAGTGGAATAGTTCTTGCCATAACATGATTTAGAACATTACTCAAAAAGGGCTATTAACACCAACTCTGCCTCTTGACTACACAAATGATGGTCTCAAACAAAAAAAAGAACAGGAAATTCAAGAAATAAACTATTAACAAAGCATAGCTGTTCACTGAAAACCATTTATTTGACTTTAATGAAGCTGATTGAGAGAATGCCAGGGGTGTACAAAGCTGTAATCAAAGCAAAATGTGTCTATTTTAAAGAATCTAAAATCTTTCTTTGTCTTTTGGCCTCTCCCTACATCAGGGGTTGCCACAGTGAATTCCCCAAGGAATTACCACCCCAAATCACTGTATAGAAAATGGTATATTTTGATAAGAAGGCAGAGCACAGGTTGACCTACTAAAGTGGAAGCAGGAACACCCAGATAGACTTAATCCTGTGTAGACAAGGTCACTTGAAAGAGTGAGACTGTAAAGTAGTGGCAGAGTATAGTGTCACTAGACAACATCAGATGGTGGTTTGCAGGATGACTCTGGTGGTTAGGTCCTGAGGAGTTCAGAAAGGAGTTAAAAAAGGCTTTGGGTGGTAGCAAATAAGACAGCAAGGAAACCTGGTGGTAACAAGGACATTCAGGAGTTAATCAGAAGAAGAGGTTAGCAAAGAAGAAATCGGACAGGGAGTGGACTGAAGAGAGTAAGCAGGAGTATAAAGAGATGAAGCATAGGACAAAGTGGGGGGCAGCAAAGGCCAAGCAGAAGGCCTATGATGAGTTGTACAAGAGGTTAGACATTAAGGAAGGAGAGCAAGTTGTATCGCCTTGCTTGGTAGAGAGATAGAGTGGGAAAGGATGTGCAACATGTCAGGGTGATCAAAGATAGAAATAGAAATGTACTGATGTGAGGAGAGGGTGAGGGAAAGATGGAAGGAGTATTTTGAGGAGCTGATGAATGAAGAGAATTACAGGAAAAGAAGAGTGGAATGCATATAAATAGTGGAACAGGATATAGTAAAGATTAGCAAGTATGAAGTAATGAAAGTTTTGAAAAGGATGAAAAAGGGAAAAGTAGCCATACCTGATGCCTAAAAAATGAAGGGAGTGTATTTATTACTGATTTAAAAGAACAATGGTGATGTGCAGATTTGTAACAATTACAGGGGCATAAAGTTAATGAGTCACACAAAGAAGATTTGGGGGGAGAGTTGTTGAATCTAGGTTTAGACAATTAGTGACCGTTTGTGAGCAGCAATATTGTTTCATGCCAAGAAAAAGCACCACAGATGCGATTTTTGCTTTGAGAATGCTGATGGAGAAGTATAGAGAAGTTCAGAAAGAGCTACACTGTGTCTTTGTGGATTTAGAGAAAGCTTATGATAAGGTGCCGAGGGAGGAACTGTGGTGTTGTATGAGGAATTTCGGAGTGGCTGACATGATTGGTGCAGGACATGAGAGGTATGAGAACAGCATGAGAGTAGTGTGACGTACTGTAGGAGTGAGGGACAGCTTCAAGGTAAAGGTTGGACTGAATCAATGATTGGCTATGAGCCCCTACTTGTTTGCCCTAGTGATCGACAAACTAACAGATATGGTCAGACAGGAATCACCATGGACTATGATGTTTGCAGATGACATCGTTATCTGTATTAAGAGCAGGTAAGAGCTAGAAGAGAACTTGGAGATGTGAAGGTATGCTCTGGAAAGGAGCTGAATAAAAGTCAACACTTGTAAGACAGAATACATGTGTGTGAATAAGAGGGTGGCAGGTAGAACAGTCAGGCTACAGGGAAATGTGGTCACAAAGGTGTATAATTGGAAAATTGCGAAAAAGAGGTAAAGAAGAGAGTACAGCCAGGATGAAATGGATAGGGAAAAGTGTCAGGAGTGATGTGTGACAAAGGTTTGTATTAAAAGTGAAAGGAAAGGTTTATAAGAGAGTAGTGAGACCAGCCTTGTTGTATTGCTTAGAGACAGTGGCCATGACTAAGAGACAGGAACTAGAGCTGGAGGTGGCAGAGCTAAAGATGTTAAGGTTCTTATTAGGAATGACCAGGATGGGCAAGATTAGGAATGAGAGCATCATAGGGACAGCACAGGTTGGAAAATTGGGCGACAAAGTTAGACAGGGCCGATTGAGATGGTTTGGACATGTGCAGAGGAGGGACAGTGGATATATTGGTAAGAGGATGTTAGAAATGGAGCTGCCAGGCAAGAGGCAGAGAGGAAGACAATAGAGGACATATATAGATGTGGTCAATGTAGACATGCAGGTAGTTGGTGTGAAAGCAGAAGATACATAGGACAGATTGAGGTGGAAAAGATTGACTCTCTGTGGCGACCCCTGACAAAAGGAAGAGGCTGAAAGAAGGAGAAGAAGAAGAAGAAGATAAACCCAACATATTTCATATTTTGTCTGGTCAACAATATGAGAGTATTGAATTATTGATTTTGGTCTCCAGGCAGGCCAGTCCACTATCTGCACACTCTTTTACTTCCATGTGTGAATCTTGTAGTTTTGCAATGGCTTTTTGTTGAGCGTATAGGAGAATGGTGTATAAGTGTGTAGGGCATTAATCCTCATCATGAAAGCATTGTATTAATGAATCATATTATAAAATGTTGAATGGATTATTTCTTGTTGTTATGCAATGTTTCGAGGTATTTTCCCTATGGACATTTTTTTCTCTTTAAATCCAAATGCTAGTCATTTTATGTTAAAGAACATGTTAAATTTGCTCATTTCTTCATTCATTTCCTGTGGCATATGGCTTCTTCTCTCTAAATTGCACACACACAGCAGGCCTGCAAAAATCAGTATGACCTCAGCACTCTCACTCACTTTGCATTGATGAACCTGATGTAGCAGTGAAAGTAAAGTGTCAGTTTTATTTCCCGACTTGAAAGGAGTGTGTCAGCTTCAGTATGGTTCTTTATCACTCCATCAGCTCTTACTCTGGCACTGATTTTGTTTGCTGTTTACTATGAGATGCAGGGGAGAGAGTTACTTTAAGATCAGTTACAGCTCAAACTGACTGAATGGTGTCAACCCATCAGTATATTGAGGAAGCTGAGAAAACAAAGTGTCTTTAAGGTAATGTTGATAGATTTGAGTGATAGATGTGACAGCATAAACGAACACATCCACTGTTACAGTTATGTCACTTTTTTTAGATAGCAGGGTTCTAAATAACTACAGGTGCATCTCTAAAGGCCATTAAAAACTTTAAAGAAGATGCACAAAAGTGGATTGCTGCTGGAATCAGTGCTTCAAGAGCCACCACACACAGAACATGGGTTATAACTGTCGCAGTACTTGTATCAAGCCACTCATGACCAAGAGTCAATTCCAGAAGCATCTTACCTGGTCCAAGGAAAAACTGGACTGTTGCTCATTGGCCCAACGTGTTGTTTTCAGATGAAAATAAATTTTGCATTTCATTTGGAAATCAAGGTCCCAGAGTCTGGAAAAGGACTGGAGGGGCACACCATCCAATCAGTGATAGTTTGGGGAGCCAAATCATCTGCATTTATAGGTCCACTGTGTTATATCAAGACCAAATTCAGCGCAGCCGTCTACCATGAAATATTTAGAGCACTTCATGCTTCCCTCTGCTGACAAGCTTTTTAGAGACGGAAATTTCATCATCCAGCAGGGCTTGGCATCTGTCCACACTGACAAAAGTAACAATACCTAATTTAATAGACACAGTATTACTGTGCTTGATTGGCCAGCAAACTCGAGTGACCTAAACCCCATAGAGAATCTGGGAGGCACCAGACCCAGCCATGCAGATGAACTAAAGGCTGCTATTAAAACAACCTGGGCTTCCATAACACCTCAGCAGTGCCACAGGCAGATCGCCTTTATGCCGTGCCACATTTATGCAGAAATTCATGCAAAGGATCCCCGACGAAGTATGGAGTGCATTTACTTTACATACCTTTCAGCATACTATCTGCATTAAAATTCTTTTTAATGTTTAATTCTAATTTATTGAGTTGCACCTGTATATTGTTATATTTACAAGTATAAGCAAGAGGAGCTTTATTGCACATCTACAATGAAATGCATTGTAAAAGTAAGTAATGATATAATTATGCCTATTTATTATTACTACATCTAAAAAGACCTTGAGCAGTGGTGCATTTTCTACCCAGCCTACATGAGATGTATGATAAGATATGTGAAACAATAATATTCACATTAGCAAAGATTCATGAGCCTGTTATACAAAGCGAGGTTCCCTTTAGCAACTAACAGACCCAAGGAGAAACTGCAGTGCACTCTTCATCATTAGTCCAAAATAAGAATCTGGATATTCTGTAATCCGAGATAAATAATTATGATAGCATTTATCAAGGCTTATTATTGTATCTATTATCAGCTCAAAATGCCCGAATCTAGAGGTGATGATTACCCGTCCCTAAATGCTATTTTAACGTTCTGCACTAAAAATCTAACAATTCTGCACTGTATAGTTAATAGAATATATAATGTAAAAAAATTGCATGCACTTGTTTTATACTAGATATACTTGTGTAATCTGAATAATGGACTATTTGTTAGAAGTCTATTAAACAATAAGATAACTGTTCTATTTTAGATGTTATTTTCTTTTATAATATTCTCTTATATTATTGTATTCAATTGGCAATGCTTCCTTTTGCATATATAGTATCACCATAAATAAATAATTGTATTATGGTACTTTACAAAAATCCATATTATTTCTATAGCACACTTTTAAATTTATGTAGGATAATTTTTATCCCTTATGAGCAAGCTGGATGACAACAATGGCAAAAAAATCTCACTGAGAGGATTATTTATTTATTTTTCATTGTTTAACATCATTTAAGCATCAATGGACCACAAGTTGTGGCCCAGACCTTTCAGACTGTTATAGCTAGTTATTTTCACTTGCAATAAAAAATAATATTCTTTTGTATACTTTTTGTACAAACCCTGGCTCCTTACTATAGAGAAGATCACTCGCACTCTCTTTTACAAACACAAATATTACAGTAATATAAGTTGCCCCACAATTAGAATTCAAAATGACTAAAAATCACAGTATTACTTACTCCAGTAGAATTGTATGAGGCTGTCTGTAGCCACGATAGAATATGACCCAATGTTTTATACTTTGGTCACAGCAATAGTAATTATCACATGAACAGATCTAGTTTAATTGTCTGGTAAGCTAAATTTCGCTCTGAGTTATTGGCAACAAAATTACTCGAGAAACTCTTTTAAGGCATGAATTTCACAGATGTTTAAACTATTCCTTTGACATTCTTGTCCATGTTATCATGTTGACATAATCAGGAAATCCATACAGAATGTTCAGGTGCATCATCCTGCAAATCTCCTTTCCTACTACGTCCCTAACACGTTCTATTGCATTCAGGTGCAGTGAATGGAGAAGCCACTGACTTTGAATTTGTGTATTCATGTATCCAGTTTCAGACAGTTTTTGCCTTATGACATGGTGCATTATCCTGCTAGGTTTAGCCATTAGAGTAAGGATTCTCTAAAACATTCATTATTAATAATGTCCTGTAAATATTATTAATGTCCTGTAAATACTATATGTTTGTTTTATTTATTGCATTATATATTTAAAGGTTTGTTATTTGGGTGAAAGCATAGAATTCAGCTCAAGAGCTGAATAACTTACATATTTACTTTGGTTTGTTGCTGAATTGTTTAGTTCAATTCACAATGTGTAGGCTCCAGAAAATAACAAATACTTATTCAGTTCAATTCAGTTTTATTTATATAGCACTTTTTACAATGGAACATTATCACAAAGCAGCTTTACAGAAATTATATAAACTACATACAAATAACATTTAAATAAGTTTAATGTTTTCTGGACATTGACATTGGCTGAGAAAAAATCCCTGAAGGGGATAAGAAGTAGAAACTATGATAGGAACCAGACTCAGAAGGAAATCCCATCCATATTTAGGTTATAACAGGTTAACAACTTAAAAAGAGTCTATGATTGTGTGTGTAGAACAGACAGGTGTTGAAGACAAGGTTGACTCAGCACTCTCAGTGGTAGTGTGGTAGTAGAACCTCCACATAAAACAGATAAATAGGAGAGATTATATATCTACTCTATATCTACTTCTTCTTCTTCTTCTTTCGGCCTCTCCCTTTTATCAGGGGTTGCCACAGCGTGTCAGTCTTTTCCACCTCACTC
>JAOUQV010000014.1:6231860-6248306 GCA_028565295.1 Aspidoras spilotus | reverse complement strand
TATATATTTAGTGAAACACATATATATAATCACTGAATAATGCATTAGACTACTTAGATTAGAAGAGCACAACAACCATTCCAACTAGACTGAACTAGATCCAACTAGACTGAACATTTCACTATATATATATATAGTGAAATGTTCAGTCTAGTTGGATCAGCATTAAGTATAGGATCAGCGCTGATGGGGAGCCTTATGTGTGTTTGGCTTTCCATTTCCCGTGGGGCTACTATGCAAGCCAGGTTCTAAATCGGCACACTGCTCATATTGTCCCTTCATTAGCGATTCTCCTGTGGGAATAGTTGTTATGAGGGAAGAAGGCAAAATAATATAGAAAGATACGATTTTCTATGGTGAGGATTTAAAGAGGCCAAATGCTGAGTTTCAAGCTGAGTTTGTGGGACCCCTTTAGTCTAATAAATGCAAAAACTAAATATTAATCTTTTTTTTTACTAAAACAACATGATGTTGAAAGACACTGTCATTGTTAAACAGTAATTTGCTTGTGACTATCTTACATCCCTGCATTTGAAAATAAAAAATACTTCACATCTTATAAACACTTAACAATTTCAAATGTGGTCTACATCTAGACCACCCTCTCACACTACAACTCAGATATCTGATAAGCACCCTATCAATTATCAGACTGAGCAAATAACATTAAATCATGCTCCAACATGTATCAATGTTTGGATGATTGGATGAGTCAGCTTTCTCTGTCTGCTTGTAGCAGTCTGGCCCCTGAAAATCCATTCCACAACATAATGTTGTCCATCCAGGTTATGCCTTTTATCAATAATTTCTTCCATTGCCACACTATTCAACATACCAACTGTTGCTTCATACTATAAAATCAGGACACCTGTGACTTTATGAACACCAAATTGGAAACAAATCTGGGGCATTATTGAGAGGTAATAAAGTCAGGATCAGTGCAGGGGCCATGCTTTCTGTTGACCAGATGGGACCAAAAAATCATAACCAATAAACTGTGGGGTCTGAGCCATAATTGTTTATAAATGCTTAGTGGTGCGGATGCTCAGGTTGAAGGCATGTGTACCTTAGATACCCATAAAATAATACAATAATTGTTACAGAAATAATAAGGTATTAATAAGATATGATAATTTATACTTTTTTGATCCCTGTAGGGAAATTCTTTCTCTGCATTTAACACCTGGAGCAGTGCGCTGCCCCCCATTGAGGCACACGAGGAGCAGTTGGGGGTTGGGCGTCTTGGTCATTGGCACTTCAGCCATGACTTGCCTATAGTGGGGTTTGAACCAGTGATCTTTTGGTCCCCAGCCTTTTACCCTATCCATTAAGCCACCGCTAACCCCAATTTACCAGGTAGCGTAGATGTACACTGTTGTAAAACACATTTTGTTTTGTTGCTTGGTTCCTAATTTCCTTAAAAGTTTAGGAAAAGATCCACCACACCAGTGTATCTACACAAATAAGCATACAAAATATGTCTAAAAGGAATGCCTGGTTATATATGGTTAAGCCTAAACTATTAAGAACATACATCCTATTATTATTATTATTATTATTAATACTTTGTTAATATAACACACAATCAAAAAAAGATTGGAAAATATAGAAATTAATATAAAAAAACACACATTATTTACGTTTCCTTGTTTTTGAAAGACAGAAATGTATAAATGGATTTATCTTTACAAATGAAATAAAGCTGATCAGACAAAATGTGAATTGTCTTGCTTTTATACTGTATGCAATTAAATAAAAGTAAAAGTAAATGTAAAAATCACTGCAAGTTTTAAACACAATTTACATAGTGTCCCAATTTTTCTAATTTTGACTTTTAAACAATCAATTAGTGCATATGAAAAAGTATATGTCAACATGGTGAATTTGGCTTAGTTAATGTTTGTTAAATATACTAATCATCTTCCATTATAATAAAGGGAAAATTAACAATTAGCTTCCTTTACTTGTTTCCATCCTTTTTTCATGTCTTACCTAAACCTGAGTACATGTTGTCTGGATACTTCTGGTTGCTTTTAACCCAGCAGTGACAGTGAGGTGTTGAAAAACCCTAATAATGCTATTGTGTTTGACAGTCCCATATAAGCAGCACACACACTACACTTCCCAGAACATGTCAATGTCAATGCTGAGCTGAGAATAATCCACCACCCGAGTAATATCTGGTCATCTGGGGTCTTGTGGTCGTCCTTACTCTGTTTATAGGTTGGTGCACCTAATAAGACTAGAAACTGAGTACATGTCACTGCTGGAATGCAGTCTCTAGGACAATCTGTCTTTTCTATATAGCGACACAAAGTGGGATAAAAACTCTATTATGGTACTTACATTTGATTTAACCTAAATGTCCCAGATGAAAGCTACCTGGCTATTAATTCTACTTTTGAATTTCTAAATTTATAAGTCAATATATTTATTGGGACCAAACCAGGGACCAAATATTTTAATTTAAGCGCTGGATAAAAGAGAGAGAGAGTGGGAGGGAGGCAGAGAAAAAGAGAGGGAGAAATAGAGAGAGAGACTTTTGACATTTAACAATCTATTTTATTTAAAGAAAGTCACATTACAAGCATGGTAACTAAAAAATAGTACTTAAAAGCCTTTATAAAAATATAATTATATATTGTACATATATATACAAATAAAATATAAAAATCTGGACTTCTAAAACATCATTTGTGGGTTAAAAACCAGTTCTGTCACCTCTAACCAACACAAAGCTTTCTTCCAACACCATACAGCTTCAAATGTCCCCAGGTCCTCTGTTATCAAAATTAAAATCTATTAAAACATGTCATTTAATGAGTCTAGACAGAACCACCTGGACACAGTGTCATAGTCTGCATTTTGTGTCACTCTGTTCTTTCTGCTCAGGTAAATGGTCATTTTTGCCTGACCAAAGATAAAATTGATCAGCTGACACTTGACTCTGTGTTTATGCACATATTTAAAACCATAAATAAAAATCTTGGGAGTAAAGTTCCTATTAAGAGTTTGTAAAATGCTTTTCAATAAAACAAAGAGTGGTGAGAGTCTAGAGCAGTGAATAAAAGCATGAAAAACAGTCTCTTTATCTGTGCAGAATGGACACTGTGGTGTGACCTCAGGGTTTCAAATACAGATAAAAGCGTTAACAGCAACTATATCGTGTAAAATCCTCCACTGGAGGTCACAGGAGCCATCCATTCAGGTTTAAAATCAGAATTAAACTCAGTACATTTCTCCATGGGGTTCCTTTCCATTCAGTTTTTTCTTATTAAAAACCTTTACACAGGCTCTGTAGAGCAGTTTACCTGACACTGTGCCCAAGTTTATCCCCCTTTGCCTTTACACTACAAAAAAGGACCGCAAAAATCGTCTAGGTCTGGAGCGATACTCAGCTGTGGAAAAGTGGTCTCATTTGTTAGGCTGTTAGTAGTATTACATTACATCAGCTGAACCCGCTCGTCTGATGTTAGCATTGACCTCCACCGGTGCAGAAGTTTATTTGCAACACGTACAGACCTTATTCCCATATGTGCTGATCCTCTACCCGTGAGACGTTGTTCAGCTGATGAAGTGTAACGATTCTGGAAGATAGGAAAACTATGGACAGCATTGGGGTGGTCCCTCTGAAGATGTCCAGACTCCCACTGTGGACCAGTGGCTCGTCCAGGGGCCAGTGAACGTTTTTTGTCCTGTATATTCCTTTTTAAAACAGTTCCAAATTCTAAAAAGTCCACGATAAAAGTCAGGTAGTCCATATACATTCAGTGTACTTGTGTTCATTAAAAACAGTACTTTATCAAATTCAAGGTTTTCTTTCAGTATTTCTTGCAGTATTCTACAGGCTGCTGCTCTCCACACTAGGTTCCTGGGTCCAGTGAGAGGTCCCTGAATGAACTGCAGGTGAAAGGCTGCTGCTCTTAGGAACCCAGTGTAGATTGTCCCAGAAGAAGTCCACTAGCAGTGCCTGGATGTTTACAAGTAGCTCCAGTGGTGGATCCACAAAGGCCAGCTTGTGCCACAGGGACAATGCTGCAAGGATGTTTATCACCAGCGTTCGAGACATTTAGAGTGTACTGTTGACAAAATACCTTTGGCATCATCTAAAAGTGTGGTGTTAAAATGCAGTAGACACTTTTTTGGCTTTACACCTTCCTTGTTGATAAAAACCTTCACCATGAAGTGATCAGACACCACTGGGACAAGAAAAGCCTTCACAAAAAGAGTCATTTGGTGTCTAAAAACATAAAACCTATACAATCTAGCCAGTGAGAGTGTGTCCTCTACTGAATGGGCCCACGTGTACTGTCTACAATTTCCGTGTAGTTCTCTTCATACGTCTAATAGGTCGTGGGCCTCCAGCATCTCCCACAGACGTTTTCGGGAAGCCATAAGAGGTTCTGTATGGTACCTGTCTCTGTTCTCTGCTGCACAGTGAAAATCTCCACCCAGAATTAAAATTTCAGAGGTGTTGCAATTACCTATTACTGTGTTTAGCTCATCTAAAAACACCATTCTTTCCACTGCATTGGTGGGAGCATACACACAGGTAAAAACTAAAACCTCATTTTCATAAAAATCTTTTACTTTTAAAAGCCTCCCTAATTAAATCTCTCCAACTGTAAAACAAACTGAATAAAACTGCATTTAAATAGAAGGGCAACTCCTCCACTGGGTGAGATATTGTTACTTAAAATCGCGAGCCCCTCCCACTCACCCAGTCAGCATCGTTGTTGTGATCACTGTGGGTCTCCTGCGTCATTGTGACATCAGTGTTCTTCTGCTTTATTAATTTATAAAGCTTTACCCTCTTTTACCTGATCTCTTGCACCATTGATGTTCAAACTTACAATATAAAACACATTAATTAAAATAAAATTAATTTAAAATTATTAAAGCTATTAAAACATAAAAACTATAAAAGCAATTTATCTTTGTTCAACTTTGTGATTATTTTCCTTATTCGCTCATGCTCTGAATCGTCGAACGCTCCTGCTTTTTTTTTATGTCTTATATTATTTAAAAACTGTGACAGGTCAGGGAACTACTCTTATATCTTCACATTTTTCTGATATTTAGTATTCTTTAAAAAATCTTTTATTTCACTGACCGTGCTAACGACTGGCACATCAGCTTTCTGTGAGTTACACAGGACTCCTTCCACTGCTACTTCTTCCATGTCTGACTCACTTTCATCTGGTTTATTTTCCTTCCTTGCCTGTGTACCTCCCTGTCCTTTGCCTCTCTGCTTCCTTTTGGTCGGTGTTTTGAACTTGGGCACATCACTGGTGTAGTGACTGGTGTTTTCTGGGTGGAGGCTCTGCACTTCTGTAGCTGCCCCTGCCTACACAGACATTTCCATCACGGCACCATCACCCACTGTATATTTTTCGGTGTCTGTACTGGCCTTCTCTGTATTTGCTCCTGATTAAGTGGGCTGCTGGGTTGTGGACTGAACCTGGGAACCATTTTTCCCAGGCTCTGGTGCAGCAGTATCGGCTGCGTCTTGCCCCGGCCACCCAGAAACACCGGGGTCACCCTGCCTTTCAGGACAGGCCTGGGCCAGATGCCCTACCTAGGTGCCCAAAAAAGCAATGAAAAACTATTACCGCAAATAATGCGACAAAAATTGGCTAAACATCAACTGCTTTCAGCTCGCTCCACACGCTACTCGCCACTCACACTGCACATCCGCAAAGAGAGAGAGAGAGAGAAAGAGAGGGGAGAGAGAAGCTTACTAAGGCTGGTCCTAGGAGACCATGTACTAGGGTATCTAATTGAAATGGCAACCTGAGAGTCAAATACATTTTTTCACCGTGTAGAACAAGAAGTACCAGCTAGTTTGTGTTGCCTGTTATCTAATTTTATTGCAAACTTTACACATTGCATCTTTATCATTATTATTTTTATTTACATTTTGACATTTGTAAACTATTGCATTCCATTTTTATTTACAGTTTGTACTTTTGCAACTTTTTTGGAATCTGGTTTGTACATAACACACTGAAATCTATTATGTACAAAATAAAAATAAAATAAAATAAAAAATAAAATAAAAATATTATAAGAAGTAAACTGGATGCAGATATTTATATTATCATTATTTTTTATCACCTTGATTTAGGAGCATGTTGTACAGCTCTTCCAGCTACAGCATTGTGAAATAGCAGTGTTACCATATGCCAAACGTATCCCATGCAATACAAACTGTTTTCTTATGGTTGCTGTTGTTCCTGAATCTATATTTATCAAGCTGATCCAGGACAATCAACTTTCCTATCCCTTCAGATTAAGAGTCTTTCTGTGACATTAATACCATTTCCCAGATTTTCAATGGAAAATGTTACCATATGCAAGTCAGTCGAGAATAATTTGCTGTGTATTTTTTTTGTAATTTGCTTAACACTTAACCATAATCCTAACCCCTTAATGTCAGCATGTTTCTTTCGGTTCACATTAGATATTCATATACTGCTCTGTGTGAGCATGACCAAATGATTACATGGTCACCGTTGAATTGCCGTCACAGAGATGCTATATTCAACTGGAGAGTATAGTTGTAGGTCCTGGATCTGCTTGACAGATGTATATAAATCCAGAAAAAAGAGCAACACAAAGAAATAGGATCGTCCATTTTATACCATTCTGAATATCCAGTACAATAATGAATAATGGCAATATTGCAAAAATAAATACTAATCTGATGACATAAAATTATAAGAGGACAAACATTAAAAATGAAATATAATATGAAACAGCTCTAGTGGGAAAATATAGCTGCATACATAGTCCTTATTATTTTCCCATTAATCACGGAACATTACATTTGATCCAGCACATCTATTTTTCTGTTGAATATATATTGCATGCCAATCTTTGTGCAAAACAATTTAAATATCTCATAGAATGAGACCATCATAATATGTCTGTAATGTAGGCTACTTTATTATGCTTTTCTTAATAAAAAATCATACCAGCACATTATGAATGCTGCCCCAACTATAAAACATAAATACAAAACCTACAACATACCGCAGCATAATAGCTGAGCATAAACCAAAAGCCTAAACATAACTAAAACATGACAACATATAACCAATGTCCAAGTCCATCGAAAAATTATAAAAATCAACATAGCCAGTATTTATGATCCCTTCGAATGTGTAACAGATCTATTTTATTCAATAACATGAATTTAATATGAATACAGATATTTCACACTAGTCAGCGAGTGGTGTTTGCATTAATACAGCATGATTACAAGCTATGAATGTTTTTATTACTAACTAAACACAAATGACCAAATGATAATGAGTTACTATGCTGATATACAATTAATGTGCACTTTATTAGGAGCAATTGCATGCCTACTTCTTCATGCTCTAATTTGCCAAATGTGTGGCAGCAAATATAAAAACTGTGATACTAGCCCAAATAAAAAAAAAACTTGGGCAGTATTAAAAAGTAAAATAAAAGGAAAAATGCGATGTTTCTTATATTTGCTTTAAATGTAAAATTAAAATTAAAACTTTAAATGTTAAATATAAAAATGTTTTTTGACAGTATGGTTTCTTGATATTTTATGTTTTGTCTGTAATTTTTTTTTTCATTCATTAATAGAAATCTATTCCTGCATTTGAAACTTGCAGGACATTCAATTTAGGTCCGGCTAATGTGATATAACAAATAAATAAATTTGCTTTTGTACTGTAGTGTTTAGAGTTTAGGCTTGCACAAAAATTCTTCCACATTTCTTGACTCATTGAATGATATTAAGCACTATAGTAAGAGAATTATGTAAATGTCTTCCAATCTTTCTTTGACAAACATTGTGGTAATGTATTCTTTAATTTTCTCACACATTTGTAGACTAGGCCCTAGAACGAGCATGGACTAAGAGGAAGAGAATGAATTAATGAATTAATGAATTTGTGAAAATACCAGTCTTTGCTCCTCAAAGACTCAAACTTTTTGGATACTCAGGTAAAGTTTGTTTTTCGTCAAGTGAAAAATAATAGTGATGGTACACAAATATTTGACCATTCAGCAGGTTAAAAATTTTTATAAATTAAAAATGTTGCGCAAAGTTGCAGTGGAACAGTGCAAACCGTGTTTTTATGTGTAGTCTTTGGTCCATTTCAGCTCATTTTAAAAGTTTGTATGTAGTGTTTCATTTCTGTTATTAGTTGTTGAGGAATCTGATGACCTGTGGAAAGAAACCATTACACAGTCTGAATATGAAGGTACCTTTAACCGGACCACAATTCTGGTTGCTTTGCTGATGCAGTATGTGGGTGTCTGTGATGGATGAGAGAGATACCTATAATGTTCTCAGCTGTTTTCACTATTCGCTCAAACCATACAGTGATTCAGCTGCTCAGGATGCTCTCAATAGTCCCTATTTAGATGGTGGTGGGGATGGGAGGTGGGAGTCTTGCTTTCCTCAGTTGTCTCAGAAAGTAGACACGCTGTTATGAATTTGTAGTAATGGAACTGTTGTTGTACGACCTGGAGAAAGTCTCCTCTTGGTGAATACCAAAAAATTTTGTGCTCTCAACAATTCCCTAGAAGAGTTGTCAATGTTTAGTATAGACTGATCACTCTGTTATCTTCTAAAGTCAACAGTCATCTCTTTAGTTCTGTCTACATTTACAGACAGATTGTTGACTATGTACCAGTCCATTAGCTATTGCACCTCCTCTGTGACTCTGCATTTTTGCACAGTCATTTGTCAGCAGGGACTGAGCACATGACCCTGAGGGGTACCAATGCTCTGTGTGTTGGAGGAAATATCGTTACCAAAACAGAGGGATTGCAGTCACCCAGTAAGGACGTCCAGGGTTTGGTTGCAGTGGGAGTTTAAAGTCTACAAACTTTAGTCTAGAAACATCATTCAAATATGTCTTTTTTGTATAGATGGGTAAGAGCCAAATGAAGATTGTAATATATTGTGTCATCTGTGGAGCAGTTGGAACAATATGCAAATCCAGTGTGGGTGAAGGTGGGTTTTGTTGTATCTCATAACCAGCTTCTCAAAACACTTCCTGATGGTGAGTGTGAGTACAATAAGATGGAAGGCATTAAGGCAGAACACAAGAAATTTCTTCTGCACCAGTATGATGGTGGTTGATTCGAGCAACATTGGACTGATGATGGTGCTTAGCGAAATGATAAAAATGTCTGGGAGAACATATGCTAGCTGGCCTGTGCATTCTCTGAACAATCTGCTATAAATGTTGTCTGGTCCAGCAGGTTTATGTGGGTTAATTCTGCATAGAGTTTTTCCTTACATCAGCTGTGGTGAGACAGAGCACCTTGTCAATTAGAGCAGGACTAGATTGTAACCTCTGTTGTCCTGTAAATAGTGATATTCTTAATGCCCGTCCACATGTGTCTTATATCACCACTGTTCTTTAAATGGCTGTGGATGCGCTAACCATGTGTGTTTAAAAGCTCTCTGATCACCTGTGACACAATGGCTGTCGCTGTTTTCAGAGATGGCTTATCTCCTGATCTAAATGCACAGTCTCTGGCCCTCAGAAGTGCGGGAAGCTCTGCAGTCATTCATGGCTTCTGGTGTGAGCATATGGTGATTGGCTTGAAGATAGTGACATCATCAGTGCACTTACTGATGTAGCTGGTCACTGATGAACTGTATTCATCTAAGTTGATCCAGTAACATTTGGTTGCAGCTTCCTCAAACATATCCCAGTCAGTTTGTTCTAAACAGTCTTGAAGAGCAGAGATGGATCCAGCTGTCAAGGTGTCAATTCACCTGCTTCTGAACCAGTTTAGAGCGTCTGATTAGTGATCTGTATACTGGGATCATCATAACAGAAATGTGGCCTGCGTATATTTAGTGTTCGACAATCTCCAACAAAAATAAACAGTGCATTGAGATGTGTGTTATGCAGACCACTAAAAGGGCTGGTCAGTTTGAAAAGCGCTTCTCATCAGGTGGAATGTAAACTCTGAGAATGAAAACAGTGGTGAATTCCCATGGCAAATAAAATTTTCTATATCTAACAGTTACAAATTCCACAAGCAATAAGCAGTAAATAGAAACTACCACAGAGTACTTGCACCATTTCATGTGGATACTGTATTTGAAGCAAATCATAATCACATGTAGACCTGTATAAAATTGCGTTATTTTGTTTTTTTTTATCACATTATTAGGCCTAGTTGTGCCATCCAAAATTTTAGCTTGTTGTTCTTTATTAATGAATTTATTAAATTGACTAGGAAAATAATCTGTATAATCTCTAGGAAATATCTGTTTTATCCTGCCTGCAAAATAAATATATATAAATAATAATACATAATAATAAATGTATAATAATAAATATATACATATAAATTCTACATAAATGTAATAAATATTGGAGTTATTTCATTATCAATTTTTATACTGTCCCATCTTCTTTTTTCATGTAGTTTATTAACTGTATAATTATGCATCCTGTTGATTTCCTGAATTTTCATTAACAGTAAAATATCCTTCTTTGTAGAAGGATTCTAAAAATATGCAGAGAATAGACAAACTGCCATAAGCTGAAACAAATGCAAAAGAATCACACTGTAAAATTATGGTGAGCACAACAGTATCTCTCAATGCACAAAACATCAAATATTGAGGTGGACAGTCTGCAATAGTTCCATAGTTAGATTTCTGTAAATCTAGCTTAGGTTTTATATTTTAAATAAATTTAAGAACTATAAGTATATTTCATCATATACCACTGCCAGTAGGAAAATGCATCATGTTTAAAACAGTGGTTTTATATGCATGACGATAACTTACATATTTTTCACAGGCCAGTCATCTGACCTAATTCCAATAAAGTGCCTTATGTGGTACAGTGAAAACAATCCAATGATCCAAAATCTTCTGTTGTATAAAATCCAATAAAATATGGTGCGGTATATAACATGGCTCTTTTCAAATCTTCTTGTTTTTTTATGGAATATTTTGCATAAGATACGTCTTCTTGTTTACTGTAATTTGGCCATAATCTCATGTGCACTGTGTATCTAATATTTAATTCTATGCTTACTGCAAATCCTTTGATATTTTGCTCTACAAAGGTACTTTCAGAAATTTTAATGGATTCAAAGCTTTTTCTGTATATGTAGAAAAAAATCACTGCCCTTTTCTCCCTCATCCGCTTTCTTTCATTCTCTCTCACAAAGCCCTCCAAATTTGTTCTCTGGAAACCACAAAAAAAAATCAAAGATCTGATGTGGTGATGCTTTTCCTTTTCAAAGAAAAAACCTACTTCAGTACCTCAATATCTTTTTTGTATATACAAATATAGATATTTCACAAAAAGACTTAATTTGTATGACCTTTACAACCAAGCATAATTTAAATTATAAAGACATAATGAAAGACATTTCTAAAAATTAACTAGGTACAACACTAGGGCATAATTATTTTTGGATTCTTTCACATCTTATAACATTTAACAGTCTAAAGCCTGAGGCTATTTGAGAAACGTATTTATCTTAAAAAGAAAAAGCATTTGCCCATGACTAATTTTAATCTCTTTCCAAAATCACTTCCACAATTTGCACTAAACTTATTTAATATGCTGCTAGAATCTGAATGAGTTTCCACACAAAGTAATGATTATTATAAAAAATTATAAGCTGCTGAGCCATGTTGTGGCATAGTAATGATTTGCCTTGAGACAGGTGATGTAGCACAAAAACATGACCACTAATGAGCTTATGGAAATCCAAGGTTCAGCAAAGAAATGTGCTCAATTATCAGCGAATATTCCCAGCATTATGATTAGGAATAAAATGAAACAGTTGCATAATCCCATATATATATTAAAAAAATGTGCAAAATGGCATGTTTCTTAGTTAAAGTCACAACAAATTAAGATACATAATTATTATTATTATTATTATTATTGTTATTTATCGCACCTGGGTAAATAGTGACAGTATTGTCGGGAAAGGCATCCGCCATGGCCCGGGTTAACAACCATCGGCATCAGTAATGGGTACGCAACAGGGTACTAGCGTAAACTGGACTACTGTTTGTCAAAGACAACAAGGGAAGCAGGTGAGGAGACAGAGAGAGAACAGGAGAGTCAAGAGTGTAGGACTGAAGGTCCTTAGCAACCCTGAATGTAGGGATGATGACAAAGAAAGGTAGAACTGGCTGACATTATGCAGAGAATAATGGTAGATATTTTGTGTGTGCAGGAGACAAAGTGGAAGGGTAACAAGGCTTTAAGCATTGGTCAAGTTTTTAAACTCTTCTATTATGGTCTGAATAGGAAGAGAAATGGAGTGGGGATGGTCATGAAAGAGGACTATGCAGAGAGTGTTGTTGAGGTGCAAAGAGTGTCAAGATTAAAGCCACACATTTAAGGTGCAATATTGAATGTTGTAAGGATAAAAACCTAGAAGGACAGATGGTGGTGTATTTTGCAAAGAGGATTGAAATGGCTGTGGTAAACACATATTTTCAAAAGAAGCACAGGGTGACCTACAAAAGTGGAGGCATGAACACACAGTGGAGGCATGAACACTACATCGATAGAGATTGGAGACTGTAATGTATTGGCAGGGGAGATTGTAGCAAGACAGTATGGTGGTTTGCTGCTTGACTGTTGATTAGGAAGAGGAGAAAAGTCATAGGCAGAGCAGAGGACCAAATGGTGGAAGTTGAGAAAGGAAGAATGTTCTGAGTGCTTTAGAGAGGAGTTAAGTAAGGCGTACTTAACAACGAGAAGTCTGGGTTCGTCGGAACCAGCCTGTCCTGATGGAACATTTGTAGCTGTCTACACAAGGGACTTGTGGGAGAAGTGTCGGGTCATGTGCCTGGTGACTCTTTCCATAGAGGACATCGAGGACATATTTTTATTCAGAACTATGATAACAGGTTTTGCCCTGATATATATAGAAATTAAATTCGGGAACAGAAGTCCAAGTTCCTTTAAAGTTGCTTGACATGTTTGACGCTCTGGACAGAGCTGTCAGCATCAGATTGTGACTTTGAATCGCAACATGGAAAACATAATAGCTCTGCTAAGGCTAATAGATCAATAGGCATTAGGATAGATTTTTATTCTCCTTAACGAACAATAATAGGATTAATCTTTGTTTTAGCTACCACTATATCAGCTTTAGCCCTTCAAGGCTGTTGCAGTGACAACATTCCTCCGGGTAGTCTGGCATAGATTAGCTCTGCCTTCTGCCTTTACTGCCTTTACACCCACACCCTGTGGGACTGTCTTAATTGTTATGTTATATCCTAATGTGCTAATCTTTCTATTTTCTTTGATTCCGATGAGAGAATGCTGGTGCAATTGGCTGTGGCTCCTTCTTAAATAATTCATCACACCCATCTTTGTTTACCCCAAACACCTTTACCCCATCCATTTTTGTAAAGCATCCTTGGGTGTCTGAAGGTGGTATATAGGATTGGAAAATTTGAAGATAAAGTAGAGGGCTTACTGAGATGTTTGGACATGTGCAAAAGAGGGAGAATGGATATATTAGTAGGAGGATGTTAGAGATGTAGCTGCCACACAGGGGGAGCTATAGGAGATATGTGGAATTGGTCAATATTCACATAACAGGTAATATTTGTGAGAGCAAAAGATACAGAGAACAGAGTAAGGTAAAAAACCACTCGCTCCGGTGACCCCTTGATAAAAGAAGAAATAAAGAAATATTTTATTATTATTAATATTATTATTAATCACTTATGAGCAAGACAGCAACACAAGTCACATTTGCCATATTGATACAGACAGACAGACAGGTAGAAAGACAGACAGGCAGACAGATAGACAGATTAATTAGAAACAGGTGAGTGTTATGATTGGTTATAAAGGAAGCATCCCCGAAAGGCTCAGTCTTTCACAAGCAGGTATCACCATATAGTGAACAACTGCATAAGTAAATATTCCAACAGCATAAGACCAACATTTCTGAATGTTCAAATGCAAGACATTTAGATACTTTATCATCTAGAGTCCATAATATCATCAAAAGAGACAGTGAATATGGATAAATCTCTAAAAGTATGCAGCAATGTTATAATACGGATGAGGGACCCAAGAGCGTCTGGCCGGAGGATGAAATGTTTTAAATAAAAAAATAAATAAAGTAAAATTTTAACTTCTTTTTGAACCTGGGTCTCTTGCACTCACACTGAGAGTGCACTAACTAACCACTATGGAACTAGCACAATATAACTTAAAGAATAAGGTCAGACAAAGGAGAGCGTTCTTCCCTGGAATTCACACACACCGCTCTTACATGAAAGAATTCGGCCTGGGAAACAGCATAGAAAATCAGCTGCTTCCTTTCGCAAACATACACAATGTTTTCTCCAAAAGCAATGCGTCGCCTCTTTTACATACACTCGCACTGCTACCCCGTGTTACTGTGAACCAAGGGGTGTGGGAAAGAAGAAGTGAGTGTAACACGGCCCTGATTTAGGCATGAATTAAACCCCCGGCTCATTTAGCTGGGTTCTGCAAAAATAGGAAGTAAGCTACTGAATTTTGTCAGGATGCATGGGAGAGAAGGAAGTTTCGTCAGGTGTACAAAAAAGAAGTCCCACGAGTTTCGTCAGGATTAAGAGAAGAAGGGAGTTCAAGAAGATCTCAAAATTAGGAGGAATTTGGTTCTTTAGAAATATATTCTTTACTTAATTATACCTACACAGCCGCTGTACAGCACCCAAATAGCTCAGACGGTGCGACACTGGCCAAAGCAGGCAGCACTCTTAAATAGAGTCTGATTCAGCTGTCCCTAATCATGGTTTACATATGCTGCCATTCAAGCAACATATTTATCATGGACATCCCTGCTCATTTTAGCAAGAACATGGCAAGCCACATTCTGCACATGTTAAACTGTGTGGCTTTGTAATAAAATATTTTGGGTACCAGTCTGGCCTTTTTACACTCCAGACCTTTCTCCCGTTAAAAATGTGTGGTGAATTATGAAGTGCAAAATACGACAAGGGAGACCCTGGACTTTTAAGCAACTGATGTTGTACATCAAGCAATTAATTTCCTCAATTCTCAAACACTTTTTGAGTGTTGTTAAAAGGAAAGGTAATGTAACAGTGCTAAACGTGCTTGTCTATGTAGTGTGTTCAATTCAACCAAGCAATTTCTTGGGGACCCAAGCTGGTCAGGGGCCCCCCAGTAAGGCTGCCCGATATCCCGTTTTTACTGGACTGTTCTTATTAATAGTGTGAGTAAAAGCCGAAAATATAGAAATACCCTGTAATATGTACAGTGTTGGGGTGTGTTTGCTTTGGGGGTCCCCAAATTCCTTGGAATGGCCCGGACCTCAGCACTGGAGCCACTTCAAAGCTCTCTACTCTATTCACTGTACATCTACAACTGTGTGGCCACTTCCAGCTCTAAAAGTTGATACAGCTGTGGGGGCCTGATCATAGGGAATGATAAAAATGCCTACCTAGAAGATATAAGCCAGAATAATAATCTTCACCTCAATGTCAGCAAGACAAAGAAGACTTCAGCAAGAAACAACAGGGGAGCTATCACATTGTAAACAGCAACAGAACAGCATTGAGAAGAGAGGAAGGCTTTAAATACCTTGGAGTTAACATTGCTCAAGACTTGTCATGTGGTTGTCACATCAACTCTATAGTGAAAAAGCTCCACCAAGGTACTACAAATCTTCTACTCCTGCATCATTGATAGAATCCCCACGGGAACATCACAGCCTGGTTCAGGAACTGTACCAAGCAGGACAGACAGGCACTCCGAAGAGTTAGATGATCAACATTGCGTATCACTAGGATGAAGTTTCCTGACCTGCAAATCATCTATAAGAATAGGTTCTGGACCAAGTCCAGGAAGATTGTGAAAGACATCAGTCATCCTAACAATTTCTCTTTGACTGTCCTCACTGTTAACCTTATCAAATTGCTTAAGAACTCTGTCCCTTTTTTGCTTCTCTATTTTGCCAGCTCATGCCAGTTTGTTTACTTCTTTTTTCGGACCCCCATATTTCAGCTCTCTGTGCTGCCTTCAGTTTCTCCTCTCGGTTAGATGAGGTGCTATTTTACTTATTTTCATCCCCACACTCACGGTGCTCACTATAACTCATTTCATTCAATTATGGAAAGGAATTTCTAGATACTAACTCAAAACCATAATGGCTCGGAGGTGTGATTCAGATCCCATCGATTCTGCTAACGATATGTTTTATGGAGACAGAATTTGACAAATTGGAAAAAATCTTTTTATTTGCTTAAGACTAAAACATAAAATCGGGAATCTGCTTTAGTCAAAAATCTAATAAAAAAAGAGAATATTTCAATATATATTAATCCTGGAAATTATCTGTATTTTGCTCCTGTCTCTTAGTCAGTGCCACTGTCTCCAAGCCATACAACAAGGCTGGTCTCACTACTCTCTTATAGACCTTTCC
>JAOUQV010000014.1:6208942-6231760 GCA_028565295.1 Aspidoras spilotus | reverse complement strand
TAGAACAGTTTAAAACCTGCACCAATGCTTCAAGCCTTGCTACCCTTCCACTTTATCTCCTGCACACACAAAATATCCACCTTTCTTCACTACATCATGTCAGCCAATTCCCTGTCATCGTCCCTACAGTCAGGGTTGCTACCTTCAAGCCTACACTTTTGACTCTCCTGTTCTCTCCCCATCTCTTCACACGCTTCCCTCCTCGTCGTCTTCGGCATACAGTAGCCCAATTTCCGCCAGTACCCTGCTTGCCTCCAGTACTGGTGACGGTCGTTGTTAACCCGGGCCGCGACCGATCCGGTATGAACTAACAGTCAGTAACATGCATTTTAATTTTTGGCTTGGGACCGGCACTAGAAATACACTGGCTTGTGCTCTCTAATGGCCGGTTTAGCTCTTACTGTCTCTGCTGCCTAAAAACTACCACTCTGTGTCATATATGCAATAATTTTCAAGCCTTATGTGCTCCTAGTTTATTTACAACTGGACATAGAATGCATATCTAATGTTTAGAATTATACATTTTAAACAATTAAATATCCGAAAAGTTAGTGTCGGGTAACTAAAGCTGGAAAAGTAAAAGGTACAAATATAAACAGCTGGAGAAGTAATTCGCAACTAAGTCACATGATTGAATATAAAAAGAAAACTTTGAATACGCTACCATCTACAGTACCCTACATGATATTAAAAAACAGAATCTGCAGACATTTCTAAGTGCAAAGGAAATGGCATGCCGTCTGTATTAGATGCTCCTAATATTTAGACCTGAATTAAAATCAAGCAAGCTTCTTTAACTGAAATTACTACATGGAATCATAAACATTTTCTGAAGAAGCCTTTTGTATCCACTATCTATAAATACCACCATCTTCTCTGACAATATGAATTCCGTTTTCCTTTACAATTTAGGCAGAATCCCAACTTCTATTTTTTTAGAATTGTGGTTTATATTACACAAGATTTTGTATGGTCTGCAAACTAGAGAAAATGCAAAAATCAAGCAGAAACTCTCGCTATGTAATGATTTGTAGCTTTCTTGCACGAGTGGGACTAATAAATCAATAGATAGTGCTGATATTGTTGCACATACCCTCTTGAAGTCCACTGTGGTGATTAGATCCAAACTCCTCTTTGACTCTGACACTGGAGAAGCTGCACTCCTGCTCCTCAGTTTCTGACAGAAAGCATGCTGCTCAGAGGAGATAATGAACTGACAATGACTTATCTTTCTCTCTTGCCCTGTGCAACCCCCTACATATTACTTCTGATACCACACACTGCACAGAATAAGGTGCTAGGTATCATGTATTAGATAACTGGTGAAAATAGACTTGATATTATTTTATAAAAGTTGTGTTCTTGAACAAAAAAGTGTGATATTTAACCATTGCATGGCTGTTGGCACAATATGGGCTGATTTGTGTATTTCTCTAACTGCTGTTCTCCTGGGATTTTCACATAGCCATCAGCCTCAGTGTTTACACAAAAAGCTGCAAAAGATGCATGATAAAATTAACAAATAGATATAAGCAGACATTAAGACAAAAAAAGTAACTCTTTATAGCCATGATGAGCAGAAAAGCATGTCAGAATGAAGAACCCTTGACATTAGGACCATAATTGTTATCATATGCATCAGATAAAAATAAGAATTTGAGGCTAGTATAGATACATACTGACTGAAATTTAACAGTTAAAGTATGCGGTTTTATCTTCCAGTCTGTGCCTTAGATTTTCTGTCTTGGGTGACAGAAGTGGATCCAAATCTGGTTTTCCGTTGTAATCTGTTCTGGTGTAATATGTCATAGCAAAGTTTGATGATTTCTATATTCTGAAATATTTTATGCTAAGCAAAGTTGCAAAGACAGAAACCTTTCTGAAGCTCAAACAAATCTGGCAATTATAAAATTCTGAATATATTCACTGGCTGAACAATTAATTTTATGACAAAATAATTTTGTGACATAATCCAAACAACTTCTTGTTTTAAATACTTTCTCCCTACTGTGCACAAAGTCTTGGCACCGGACACACCCTTAGGTAAAGATTTACTGCACTCTGCTCTTTATTTGTGCAAATTACATTTCTTGCACCACAGTTATACATGAACTGACATAATAAGTTAAAACCTGAACAGTAGGAAAACTGCTGATGATTTTTGAATAAACTTTCATTTTCTGGATAATGAGTGTGTGTATGTTTACTGAATGGAAAAAAAGTTTGATATGCAAAGCACTATTTTAATATTTAATAAACTGAACATAATTCTATTTATATCCAGTGAAATTAAGGCTGCATTTAGAAGGAGGCAGATTTCAACAGCAAATGTACAATGTTTCCTTCTGCTTTGACATGAATGGCAGCTTCTGTAAATAGGTCAGCGTCTGGCAAAGTGAAATGTCTAGCTTTCTGTCACTCACTGTGTATCTCTAGATATCGAACCCAATGGACTGACATTTTTAATTTAATTGCTTTGACGGTGGTCAGAGAAACATAGGCTTTGAATGCCTCAATGAGCTGCAAAAATCTTTAAATAAAAATAACTAAATAAAGGGTGTGAGGGTTTTGAGTGTCTGTTTAAAAATAGGAACAACTTGAGTAGAATAAATAAAATTTACATTTGACTGCAAGTAATGTCATACAAACATTGTTTTATAACATTTAGTTCCTCTCGACCTCACCCTTATCCTAAATGAGTGACCTACCAAAGTGCTATGTATCACCAAATAATACTTGCATACTGTAAAAATCATATAGTTACAATAGAACGCATGATCTGTGAATTCTAACTTAATAATTAATAACATAAGATATAATTAATACTGATTAATAAACTTTATCATTTATCATTAAGTTTTGATATTTGCTGAATTAATGTCCAAATGCTTTTCTTTGTTCTATTTTTTAGTACACATTGTGCACAAACTTGTTGAAACCCAAGTCATTGGACATGGTAGAGTGCTTGGGACTAAAAGATCACCAGTTTGATCCCCATTCAATGCAAGTCATGGCTGAAGTTTTATTAAGGAAGGCACAAAATCATTCATTTGCTCGCTATGTGCTTCAAGTGGGCAGCATACTGCTCCTGGGGTTCTAAGTACACCTACAGATGGGATAAAAGAAAATTTCTATATACATACCAAATTCCAAAAAAGTTGTGACAAATTACAAATTACAAATAAAAATAGAATTCAATGATGTGAAAGTTTCAAAGTTTCATATTTTATTTAGAATAGAACATAGATGACATATGAAATGTTTAAAATGAGAAAATATATCATATACAGAGAAAAATTAGGTGATAAATTTTGTGACACATCTCAAAAAAGTTGGGATAAGGCCTTGTTTAACACTGTGGGACATCCCCTTTTCTCTTTACAACAGTCTTTACAACAGACATTTTCAGCATTGATGGTGTCTGTCCAGATGTGTAATCTGCCTAGCCAACACGCACAAATGGATCCCTATACCATCTGAGATGCAGGCTTCTTAACTAAGTGCTGATAACAACTTGGGTCGTCCTTCTCTTTAGTCCGAATAACACGGCGTCCCTGATTTCCTTAACAAACTTCAAATTTTGATTTGAACTGTTCTGACTACAGAACAGTTTTCCACTTTGCCACAGTCCATTTTAAACAATACTTGGCCCAGTGAAGATGTCCACTATTTGTCGGAGCAGAATTTGGGGGATTGGTGATCCTCTTCCCATTTTTACTTCTGAGCGCCGAAGGCCACTCCAAGATGCTCTTTTTATACGCAGTCAAGTAAATGACCTATTGCAAATTGGTCCTCCAGCTGTTCTTTTTTTGTATCTTTATATTTTTCAGCCTCTTATTGCCCGGTCCCATATTTTTTGAGATGTGTTGCTGTCACGAAGTCTTAAATGAGCCAATATTTAGCATGAAATTTGAAAATGCCTCACATTTGATTTGTTGTCTGTGTTCTATTGTGAATTCAATATCAGTTTATTAAAATTGCAATTTACTGCATTCTATTTTAATTTACAGTTTGTACTTTGTCCCAACTTTTTTTAATCGGGTTTGTAGGATCATTTATTCAATCACTGATTTACCTCCGCTTAATCCACACGGGGTCACGGCCTAGCTGATTCTCACCACAGCCCTAGACAGGGAGTGAATCCATTGTAGGGCATATTGACACAGTCACACACACATTTACACACTAAGGGCCACATTTAAGATGTTAATTAGCCTGACGTGCATGCCAATTATCACAGAGAAAAACCACGTGAACACAGGGAGAACATGGAAATTCCACACAGAAATTTCTATGGGACAAGGCACCTATATGGAATAAATAAAATATTAACTATTTTATTGTTATTATTGTTTTACTGAATAAGCAGCACCATGGCTGAATTGCACATGATTCCACTTGACTATCTAACAGAATATGTTTACATGCACAAACAATGTTGATGAGTCGTAGATGTGGATGAGCTCCAGTTCTTTTCTTTTTTTACTTGCACCACAGTCACAGATGACCAGATGTAACATTTAAACCCGCACAGCAGTGACTAGAAAGACAGTGATCATTGCTTCCCAGCTCGAGGCCATAGAGACAGGGTACAAAAACAAATAAATAAATTAATAAATTAATAAATAACAGGATTGGGGTTATCGAGTTTAACTAGTAATGATTTCATATTTGACTGATGACTATATAGACAATTTTATTTTAAATAGAAAAGTAAAACGCCTCTTACATAAGAGTTGATACTGAATAAATAACATTCTGTTTTATTGTTTGTGGAGCTGTGGAGGTGTACTGAATGTAATTTATGGTTCTAAATATGGACATTGTCATCTCACTAAACCATTTTACCCAGTAATTTATTAATATTAAATGAAAATTGGTCTTTGCTCATGCAATTGCATTCAAAATTTTCTCTACAACACCATTCAGCAGTTTAATGACTGTTCCTAGCACAGGTCCAATCTGTTTGGCTCAATAATTAGACTGTGTTTTTTGTAATCCTATTCTTTCAGCTCAGCCATTTGCTGCTCCACTTAGCTTGACAGTAACAGATGTGAAAATTGCAGCTCCTATCACAGTAAACAACAGCTGATAACAGTCGAGAAACACTGTTCGAAAGGAAAGAGGCATATTTGTTTCAAATTAGTTTACCACAAGCCTCTTCATGCCTGCAAGCAGCCAACAGATCCAGCTGCGAAATATGAGATTACCCTGTCGTCCAATTTGAGAATATACATAGTATGTAAGCATGGGGATAATGTACTTTTAACCTAGCATGCATGTTTTGGGAATGCAGGAGAAAACTAGAGCACCCAGAGAAAACCCATGTGAACACGGGGAGAACATGCAAACGCCACACAGAGTTGTTCCGTCCGGAAATTAAACCCGTGTCCTTCTTGCTGTGAGACGACAACACTGTTTACAATTAATCATCTTCATTTATCAAATCACAGACACTGTTTTGAGGTTGATGTGAGGAAAATAAATACATGATTTTCTTCCCATTTGTCTATAAAAATCATTTTTGCTACCATTCTGCTAATAATTAAAATAAAGCCAATATACTGCAGTACAGGTTCATCAACAGAAATCATCCTGAGTTTTAGAGTTCAATGTCTATAGTTGCTGGATAATGTCCAGTGTCTTTTGTTTTAAGTTATCAGGGTGCTCCATTAAAATTTTCTAGATTTCTAGATGCCCAACTATTTGTTGACACCTTTCTATCAGATCCGTATATGCTTGTTGAACTTGTAATTCCAAACTCAGTCTCTTGATTTTGGAGTGTATATGAATTGTGTTCACTCTATATTTAATAAGATTAGTTCTTGTTGTTCAGTTTTTCTATTTATATATTATGCTGAATGCACTTTAAGGAGCAGCTTCCAATCTTTTTGTACTATGTACAGTGTGTATGCTGTGTATAATGACAATAAAGGGTTTCTATTCTATTCTATTCTAGTTCAGGCAGTAAGTTTGACTGAGGAAGTCAGGGGTGCACTTATCAGGTGTTCTAGGAGAGTTTAGATCAGGGCTATGGGAATGACCCTTGAAATCTTTCATAAAAACCTAGACAGTTAGTGTATTTGTAGCCAATTTGAAACAATGGGAGTAAAGGTAAGTTGTCCACAAACAGTTTATGACCTGCATATCACCATATGATGGCCTCTGCGAATAAACTAAAATAAATAAATAAATAAATACGATTCAAGCCAGTAAATGAGTAGAAATATGAGGTTTAATGTTTATGGATTCAGTACTGTCCACTTCATTGTATGCCTTGAGGCATGAAGGTTAATATGAATGAAATATATGTAAATTATGAAAGAATATGCAGAATTTCCTTTTCATAATTAAACCCACATATGATGAAAGAGAAAATACAGTAAAGACTGTGTCACATAATTGACAGTAAAGATACCTTGACTGTTTCTCCTTAAGTCTGTTCCACATGTCCATCTGCAGTTGTCACATTTAATGTCTTGAAATGTGTTTTCCTTTATGGTGAGTAATGCAAAGATAAATTGAACTTGACACAGTTGGCCAGTGCACATTGAAACAAATCCTCTGCCTGTGTCTTGCATATGTCTGTTCTTGAAGCACTGACTCCAGCTGCACACAGTGCCAAAACTACAAGTACCTGGTTTAAGAACCATGGTATCCCTGTTCTTAACTGTCTAGCAACCGCACCTAACCGTAGCACTATATAAAATCTATGGGGTACTGTGAAGAAGATGCGATAAGACAGACCCAACAAGCCAGAACAGCTAATGGCCACTATCGAAGCAACCTTGGCTCTCATAACACCTGAGCAGTGCCACAGACTGATCAACTCCATGCCATGCCGCATTGCTCAGTAATTCAGGCAAAAGGAGCCCCAAATAAGTATTGAGTGCTGTACATGCTGATACGTTTCATGTTCATAATTTTCAGTTGGCCAGCATTTCAAAAAATCCTTTTTTTGTATTGGTCTAAAGTAATATTCTAATTTTCTGAGATACTAAATATGCGTGTTTTAATAGTTGTCAGTTATAAACATCAACTCAAAAAAAAACATTTAAATATATCAAAAATGAGTATAGTATACAAGTTTCACTTTTTGAATAGAATTATAAAAATAAACTTTTATGATATTCTAATTTTATAACCAGCATCTGTATATATATTGTGCTTTGCATTTCTGTTGTCACATTGGCATGAGAATAATGACATTGAAGCAGTGTGAAATCAGGATACTTTTTTAAATCTGGGGTGATAGATATGATACGCAAGTGTTACTTTTTAATTTCTGCAATTGAGTCTTGAGAATGTAAGGTGGGAAAAAAAGGCTTGCTAAAGTTTTATTATAATAATAATAATAAATTCAATGTATATAGTGCCTCTTAAGGTACCCAAAGACGCTTTACAACAAAAAACAATAAGCAGATACAATACAATGCGGAAAAGAAAGGATAGATAATTAAAGATATAAGTCTTTAGTAGAGATTTGAAAAGAGGAAGCGAAGAGACAGAGTGAAGAGAGAGTGGGGGAAAGTGGGGCAGCAACCCTAGGAGGACAGCCTAAATCTGGAAATAGCCAGCAGTCCAGCATTGGAGGACCTGAGTGAATGCAGAAACCTGTAGGGGTAAGCAGGTGGGAGAGGTATACAGGAGCAAGTCCATGAAGGGCTTTAAAAGTAAGGAGTAGTATTTTATACTGGATTCTCTCATGTACAGGGAGCCAGTGCAACTGTTCTAGAACTGGGGTGATGTGCTCGTGTTTGCGAATGGATGTGAGAATCTGAGCCTCAGAGTTTTAAATCGGTTGTAACGGGTGTATTGTCTTGTTAGGAAGACCTAGAGCAGTGAGTTGAAATAGTCCAGTTGAGAAGTAACAAATGCATGGACCAAAAGCTCTGCTGTCTGAAGTCAAATAGTAGGGCGAAGACGAGAAATGTTACAGAGGTGAGGTAAGCAGACTTTGTGATAGAGCGGATGCAATTCAGGAGAGGGTCAAATGTAACATCAAGGTTTTGAGCAGTAGCAGCAGGAGAAACAGAAGTGTGCCCAATGAGAGAAACAGGGCAGGTGAAAGAGGACAGTAAGGCTTTAGTGCCAATGTAATAGAATTGTATCTGTGTTTAATTGAAGAAAATATGCCTGCAGCCATAGGATAAGATCTTGAAGACACTTAGTGAGAGAAGTAGGAGGAAAGGATTCGGAAGGCCTGAGGCTGAGGTATATCTGTGCGTCGTCTGCATAGAAATTCAACCCGTGATATCGAAAAATTTCACCCAGGGGAGAGATGTATAATATAAATAGCACTGGTCCAAGGACTGAGCCCTGAGGCACACCCTGGCATATGGATGCATTTTTTGAAACGTGACACCCCAGCTGGACAAAGGTAGGATTTAAGCAATGCCAGTGCCAGTTGCAAGTTACCGAGATCAGTAATATCTAGATCAGGCTTCCTGATAATGGGAATGATTGCAGTGAGTTTCCATGATGGAGAAACATAGCCAGCAAAAAGTAATAGATTGATCATGTGGCAGATAGGGGTAGCAAAAACATCCACAAAGGACTGAAGACAACAAGTAGGAGGAAAGAAAAAGGTTCGAACCAGATGACGAAATAGGATGGGATGGGGTAGATGCTGGCGCATACTGAAGCCCATTACAGATTGTTGACACCAGGCCTTCCAAAGAAGTTAAGAAAGGCCTTGCAAAAACCAGGGGAGGGATCAGTTGAGTCACTGGGGCTACACAAGTTTTATGACTGTGGTGAACAGCTGTTTAGGACTTTGACCAGCTTTTTTGAACACTTTGGTGTAATACAAGCAGCAAGCTATTTTTAGGGCCGTTTATAATGAGCCACATGGTCCTTAAATGCCAAAAAATTAACGGTCAAGCCAGATTTCCTATAATGCCGGCCTAGCGTATTTTTAGGGTACTAAGTGTAATACGAGGAAGGCACAAACCAAGTCTTAGCTGTTGCCAGGGTGTCAAAAATGCTAGCCATTGTTGTGTTGTTAGATGCTGCAGCCTCATCGAGAGAATGAAGCAAACAGATATCATTGACATAAGATGCACTGAGAAGAGTAGATGGGGGAAGTGTTCAACAGCAGAGAAATTTTGATATGTACGAAGAAGTTTAGGACAGGACTTGGGAGCAGGTAAGGAGGCACAAAAGGAAATAAAGAGATGATCAGATAGGCCGGTAGAGTGGCCAAAGAATCTAATGACAATCACACTAGTACAACAGATGAAATTAAGAATATGACCATGTTTGTGAGTTGGAAAATCAACATATTTGGTTAAGTCAAAGCAATGTAACAGAGAAAGAAAATTAGATACAGTTACAGACTTTCTGAGTTCTCTTAGTTCAGATAAAAAATGATGTACTGAACTTTTAGGTGGGCACGTAATACTCTTTCACAAAATAGTCTGTGTCGGTGTCTCCTGGATCCGAAAGCTGTAATATGAACTTAAGGAGCGTAGGTAGTTTGATCGCTATGTATGTAACGTTTTCTTGCAATCCCCAGAGACTGACACAGCCAGTAGTTGGAAGAATCCTTCTAAGTGGGTGGTGCGTAGTAAGCAGAGATTACCTTGAGGTGGTGAGAAAAAAGGAGCGTACCTCCAGCAAAGTTCATAACTGCATGCAGCTCCACGTGACAGTAGTTCAATAGCAATAGCAAGAGGCCACAAGCAAGTAGCATGTGCAGGGCAGAAAAGCTAAATGCTAAGAGTGGGAGCAGCGATGCATGCAATAGCTGGTTTAGAGGAAACTATGCAATCAATAAGCAGGACATAAGAGGTTCAGAGAAGGTCCCGGTGCAGATAAAAAAACAGTAGTTTTAGGTAGCACATAATACAGAGAAAACAGATCCAGCGAGAAGCTGTAGCGACAGTGTCATGCACAGCATACTCTCGGCCAGAAACCAGAAGGATGCAGAGTTTGCGTGAAAAACTGGCACCATTATTGTATTATAGTAGTCTTAAGAAACAGGCAACATTTTATAAGGAACATAAAAGGAACTGTCTACTGAATAACTTATTAACTTTTACATAAACATTTATTATTTATAGCATCATTAAGAGCACAGGTAAAATAGATTTCTGTGTGTTTTTGCTTTTAAGAGAGATATCAGTATTATACTGGGACTGTGTGGGGTTTGTGAAAAAAGAGTGTTTGTGATTCTCTGCTCTCATCTTCACCAGATTCCTCAACTGAGCTATGCTTCGACAGCACCAGAGCTGAGTGACAACACGCGTTATGATTTTTTCTCTCGGGTGGTTCCTCCGGACACCTACCAGGCCCAAGCAATGGTGGACATTGTGCGACACATGGGGTGGAACTACGTTTCTACTGTAGCATCCGAGGGAAATTATGGTGAAAGTGGGGTGGACGCCTTTATCCAGAAGTCTCGTGAGGATGGTAAGTCTATTGAGCTATAGTGTTTTGCTTTTAGATATTGTTTGAAGTGATGCTTGTCACTTCTGGCTGGTGATAAGATCATGGTTTTAATAGCAATAGCATGACATATTAGTGAGTCCTTTGGCCCGGTGCATCATTACCAGTTTCGGTATTTATAAGAATACCCCTTTGAAAAGTTACAAATGTTAAAAAAAATTTATGGGATGGCAAAAAATGTAGAACACAGACAGAAGTTCAGTGAGACAAAAAAATTTGGATTTTGTGGCAGATTAGAAAATGGGATCAGGCTGCTGCTAGTGCCTATAAGAATAGTTTGTGTTTAATCCTCGGAAGACAGCAGCTGTGAAAAGATATTATGGAAAAAATACTAAATAAAGCACAACATATAGGCAGCCACAAACACATGCTTACGCACATACACACACATGGGGTTTAAACCAGAGATATTCTTGCTGTGAGGCCAAAGAACTATCCACTGTGCCACCATGTCGCCCCCAGTGCAACCAGTCACACCACAATCGCTAAATAACTGCAGCGCCGCCACAAAAGATCTATAATGAATGAAACAGTGAATTATCTGTCTGTCCTGCAACAAGGAACCTGTACTACGACTGTAGTTTAAGCCTGAAATATCATCTCAAAACAACCTAGCCACGAATATGAAACCTGGAATTCTATGCTAGTACAAAGCATGTTGCTAAAACTAGTAGACAGCATCCTTATGCCCCACTGGAGCAAGGTTTAAAATTCAACCTAACCAAATCTAACGGTGATTGAAATGCATTGGTGCAGAAGCGGCTCTTTGTGAGCGTCCCTGGAATTTGCATAAAATTTTTTTTCCTCAATTGTTCAATTGTTTCCTAGTTATTTTAACTATATTTATCACGATTTTCACCTTTCTACATGCAACAGTTTGCTTTAATTCTCGAACGGCACGACACCATCTTTAAAGCCATTATTTACAGTCTACTATGTCATACTCGAAAGAACGGATATTTAACGGATAAGTGCAGAATAATTTAAAAAATTTTCACCTAAAATTTATTTAGTGTCTAATCAAAGTAAATAAGGAACTGAGAATCTTACCTTGTGTGAATCAGTTTTAATTTTACTTGCGCACAACTTCCAGTAAAAAACACTATCTTGTCCCAGCCAAAACAGTAACAATATTATCAAGCTCGTACTGACCTCAAAATATAACGTTTTCCCTAAATCTGTCCACAAATACAAAGGTTAATATGTGCTTAAAAAGCTTGATAAACAATTTTTGGCCACTGATGAGTTATAAAGTGTTAAAAAGTGAGTGGAACGGGGTGTGCATATGTGCCTTGGACTGTATGATGAAGATAGAACAGAGAGACAAGAACTGTTTCTCCAGTGCTGTCTTTTATTTTATTTATTCATATTCTGAGTAATGCCGCTGTAGAATAAATTTCAAACAGTCAGCTTGCTAAATAAACGGTCAGTCTCGTGTCTTCCTCCTTACCCTCCTTACCCTACTCCTCACAAATCATTCAATGCATTACAAGTGGCACCGGGACATCTGTCTCTAGACCTGAAATCAACCAGACTGGGAATCTCAGACAGTCAGCTAAGTAGATCAAAATAAGTATCGGGACCTGTGGGGTTAGCTTTAGTGTTTTTTTCCACTGCTCAGGCTGTGGAGACGGGGTTGTACAATGTTTTTTTAATTAGAAAAAGATGACTGTCTGCCGTTTTGTATGTGTACGAGTGACCGGCTGCTCCTTTTTACATGATTCATTCAAAAATTGCCATTTGTGTGCGGACAAAAGTTTCCCCTCTTTTTGTATGTGCACGTTCCCTCTCTCTGAGGGGTTAACTGGATTTATGGGGTTATCTGGATGAACAGCATATTTTAGGTCTGCCGTTGCAGTTAGACTTGAGTGTGGATTATACATATTTGACACGTGTACCTGGTTTTTTACTTGCTATTTTTGTTCTCCTGCATGTTTTTTTCCGTTCCTTTCAACTCCTATGTGACTACACCAGACTTTTCACTGGAAATTTTCTCCGCCAGAGCTAAATCCGTCCGCTAGGGATTTTCTGTGCATTATTGAATGCTTGTGCGCTATAGTTCTCACATACAGTTTAACTAAAGTATTATTATTGGTACTGCTGTTGTTTTGTCAGTTTTCACAAAAATATTAATTTTTTTCTCCTTTCTCTATTTCTAAAAAAAATAAATAAAAAATAACAAAATCTGATAATTTGGTATTTTGGTATTTAGGTGTCATAATTAGCAGGTTATTTTAATATACTTAAATTTTGAGGGGATATTGGAAGTTGTTTTTATCAGTGCTGATTACTTGGGTTTTCTTTTGTTCTGCTTGGGGGGTGAATAACAGGAATTGTAGTTATTAGCTTAGATAGCATTGTTTGCTATGTGTTTAGACATCCAGACTATCAGACTGACATGCCTGCGATGAACCTGTCCCTGGACGGACACAGTCCCAACACAAGAGTTTGACAAACCAAGTGTGGTTACTTCAGACTGAGGTGAGACTCTTGCAGGACTTTTTGAGTGAATCACTGATGTTGCAAAAAAGCATAATGGAACAGTGGGGTCTGGCAAGTAACATGTCCACAATCACTCCAGCTGCTAGACAATCCAGTGAAGCCGATGCCACTTTCATGCCTTTTCCTATGTCTTTTCCAGCAACAAAGCCTACAGCCAGGTCAGCAAGCTGTGTCCCACAGCCCAACAGTGTTGGTTATTCTTTGGCATCCAATTATGGCCTCTGCTCTAAATCAGTCAAAGTTATAACCCCCAGTTTTCTTGAGCGATGACAAGATACAGCCAGAGAAGTGGCTTTAATCCAAGGACATTTACAGGACATGCATCTGACTAATGCACAAGTTCTCCTTGAAATGACAGGTTTTCAAGGCAAACAATTCTATCATAGATTTTTCGTCATTCCTAGCTTGTTTTCCCCAATGATTCTAAGTATAAATTATATACAAAGAGCTTCAGTCAGCATCCATATCTCAACCAGGACAGTGAGTCTCTAGTGCACCACTAGAGACTTGAGTCAGAAGACCCAAACGATTTTGCCAACCAACTGTATGATGTGTCTTGAAATGCCTACGACTGCTCTCCATGACAAGATTAAGGAAGCCTCTCTTGAGCCAGAGCAAAGAGTGGAACTACTAGAGCTTTAAAAAAAATGCAGTGATCCGTTCGATGGTTATCTTGGCCACACATCCTTAGCTAAGCATATCATCAATACCAGGGATGCTAAACCCATTAGCCTCCTGCTGAATCGTACATCACCAGAGAAAAAATGGGTGGTTTAGGAAGAGGTGTGAAAGGAAGGAATCATAGAGCCTTCTTTTGGACCATGGGCTGGCCCAGTTGTTATTGAGAAGAAGTATTGTGGGAAACTCAGGTTCTGTGTGGACTATAGAGTGTTGAATCAGGTCACCACCAGTGACTCATACCCTGTTCCAGGGGGGCAGTCGTAGGCTTGTGGTTAAGGAACCAGCCTTGCGACGGGAGAGTTTCTGGTTTGATTCCAAGTACTGACAAGTCATGGCTGAAGTGCCCTTGGGCAAGGCACCTAACCCCCAGGTGCTCCTCCGGCACTGTGCTGGCTGCTCACTGCTCCGGGCACCTCTGCTCATTTTAAATGTGTGTGTCTATTTGTGTGTTTCACTGCACGGATGGGTTAAATGCAGAGGACCAATTCCGCTGTGTGCAAAAAATAGTGGCAAAATTTATCACTTTCGGTTTCACTTTCACAAATCTCTGGATTTCTTAGCTCAGGGAAAATTTCTTTCCACAATTGAACTTGCGCAGGGTTAATGGCAGGTGGTGGTTGAGGGGCGCTCTAGGTCTAAAACAGCTTTCATCTTACACTGTGGGCTACAACAGTTAAAATGCGCTCTTTTGGGTTAAGCAATGCACCAGCCACCTTTCAGTGGCTCATGAAAACTGTTCTAGTTGTTTGACCTATAAAATTTCTATCTTGATGACATTATAGTTATTTCCCCAACCTTTTAACAGCATCTGAAAGACCTCAGGGATGCCCTGGCTTGGCTGAAATTGGCTGAGTTGTCTATTAAACTCAGCAAATGTCAGTTTTGCCTTAGTTAACTTCACTTTCTTGGGCACCGGGTCACACCAGAGGGCATTCAGCCAGATTCAAAAAAAAGTGAGGGCAGTAACAGAGTTTAGGGCCCCAAGAAATGTTAAATAGGTCAGGCAGTTTTTAGATTTGACAAATTACTACCGCCGTTTCATCTATGGATATGCTCGGCTCGTTGAACCACTGGTAAGGCTCATGAGGAGTGAGGTGCCGTTTGTCTGTGATAACTACCAAACAGCCATGAACTCACTAAAGAGCTGCCTCGCTGACACACCCATTATACTTTTTTCTGACTTTTCTAGCCCATTTTTCATTCACAAGGATGCCTGTGATGCAGGCTTGGGGGCTGCCCTGATGCAGAGGGATCAAGAGGGCAGGGATATTGGACATTGACAGGGGTAAAGCCATCATATGTTGTACAAGATGGCTTGTTATATTTCTGTGATCCTAAGTCACGGTGTGAATTAGATTCTGAAAAGCAGTTCAAACCTTATGCACCTGCTCTCATCAGGGGTACTTTATTAAAATATCACCACAATCATCCCTCTGTCGGTCAATTGGGGGTTTCCAAAACATTGGCATGGTTAAGGCACAGGTTCTTTTGGCCAAAGATAGCTGCTGATGCTAAGAGGTACGACATATTTTATTGGTCTGTCAGCTCATCAAACCTAGCCAGATAAAGCCTGCTGGTTTCATGGTCTCATTAGTCCCCAAAGAGCCTGGAAATATGTTGGGGTGGACTTTGTGGGTCCTTTGCTATGCATGGCCCAGGGAAAAATTGACACATAATGGTTTTTCTGGATTATTTTTCAAAACGGGTGGAGATAAGCACTGCGAGAGAGGCTACATCCTAGGTCGCATCCAGTAAATTCCTAAGCGAAGCATTGAAGGGACAGATGATCCTGATGTGCCATACTTTAAATGCGTGAGAACATCTCTAAGAGAAGCACATGATCATGCTAGAGAAGTGTTGGAGATGAGTCAGAGAAAATGTAACTACTATGATATGAAACGCCATCCAGTAACAACTTGGGAACCTTGTCAGAATCAATACTCACCCTAGGTCAGATGCAGTTGCAAACTTTGCCGCTAAGTTAGCTCCTTTTTTAGCGGACCATACCGCATTGCCCAAAAACTCTCAGATGTGACCTATAGGCTTGAAAGGGCAACAGGAATAAATGAGGAACCAACAGCTAAGTCTGTTTTGGTTTATGACACAGATACGTATTATGACTTAAGACCCAGATATACTCCTAAAGTCCCCTCAGGGTAGTCACTGCACAGGTGGACCAACGCTTATCATACAAATTTTTGAGCTAAAATAGGATATAACGAGAATAAATCTCGAACACTTAGCCTGCTAAATAAATTTTGAGTAAATATTTGGTCAATTAAGGAATGAATGATCATTGTTAAAGTGACGTAGTGAAATCGCTTGAAAATGAGCTTCAAATTAACTTCTGCACATAAAGGTTTAAATACTTTCACTAAAAAAATTTGGATTACATTATCACAGCACATATATTTCATTTGAAATATTTTTTATAACATTACAGCACTAAAAATTACAGAATGGTATAAATTAGAGCACCCTCTTCTTACCCAGCATGCCTCCATCAGGGGTACCCTAAATATATATTCTGCTGTTTCTGACTAAAAAAATGAAAAATAATATTCCATAAAAAGTTATCATTAAAATTCAGATCACTGACTCCAGCATCCTAATTATTATTTTTTGATTACTTCTATTGATCCCCATAAGGAAATTCTTTCTCTGCATTTAACCCATCCGGGCTGAAGACCCGGAGCATGGTCTCTGTATGTAAATAAAGTTATTTACCTAGTGATCCATTTGGATCATGTTGCATTAAGCAGACAAACAAGTATAGGTGTTTTTTTTAAAGAAAGCTCTAGAAAAGACATATACATCCTAAACGATAAATTTCATCGTTCAGTGCTAGCTCAGTGAGGCCAGCAGGTCAACAGCTCATTGAAGCCAGCATAGCAAGACAAATATAGGATGACAGATGACAGCTACTTGTCATATGGCTTCATCATTACAGGAGGTTTCTACAGTATGTACCTGTTATATGGCATGGTATGTCTAATCAAGCAATGCTTCAGAGCAATCATAGAACAAACCTTACAACAAATGTGTGTGGAGCACATTAGCAGGATGATGAGGTGTGCAAAAGTAATAAATATTTTCAACAAATGAGTGGATATAAGTACATATAAGAAGCTTTACATACATGATTGTAGAGATTATCACGTTGCCTGTAATTATCCCAGTAAAATGCACCTGACACCTATTGCTAAAAATATTGTATGTCTGCTTGGAAATGCTGTTTTGTCAGTCACGTGATATTGTGCAACAAGGATGAATCGCTCATAATCAAAATGGATAATGCATGTAATGTGTTACATTCTAACAATCTAAATGGCACATAAATGTTGGGTGGAATAGTGGTGGAGTGGATAGTGCTGTGGCCTCAGAGGACCAATCACTACATCTGTCAAGCTGTTCCAGGGCCAATAACTTACCTAGCCAATGAGAGTCCTGTGACATAACTGTAACTACAACACTGTTGAAACCTATTAATAGTTGAACGTTCACGGTCAGGGTTAAGTTTAGCGTTAGAGTTTTATATTGTTTGTCAGGTATCTGGTTAATTTGTATTTATATGTATACTTATGGGTGTAGCCATGTGCATCGGTTTAATTGCATTTTTTATGTTACTGGCGCATAAATATGTATTAATTTATTTGTAACTTACTTATTGTAATACTTATTGTATTTGTGAATGTACCTGTGTTAAGTTGCAGGTTTCTAAATGTTTTTGGGTTTTTGTTTATATTTTTTAACAGTGCATTCACATTTAGGTTTTGTTTTTAACTTTTAGTTCTTGGATAATTAAGTAAAGTTTGTTTTCCCGTTTCTTTGCTATCTCTTTATTTACACACGCCGCTCCATTCATCTTCGACACGCAAACTCGCTCACAGGCACACACTTTTTTCATGAGTATGTTACAGGTGTCTTGGCTTATCCCAAAGCACGCACTAAAATAGTGTAGATGCGTTTACAATTTATTTCATTAATTAGTCAATTTTATTAATTATTACACATTTATATTGATTAATTCACAGCTGTATTAAAATCTTCAATAATAGAAAGGAATCCAAATTGAAGTTATGAATCCAAGATTAGTGATGAACAGCTCAAATCTATTCTAAGAATTGGCAATTTAATGCACTGTCAAAAAAGTTCCCACTAAAAGTGAATGTAAGTATTAACATTCTCATGCCTTTTTATGTTTTAGGCATCTGGTGTTGGCCCAGTCTGCCCGCCAAATATTAATAGGCAATGTGACCCCTGATCGAAAAGGTTTTCCCACCTCTGTCATAGAGCAACTAACTATAATTTGATAGAATAGCTGCTGGTTTCTGATCAGTTTAGATATAATTACAAGATCAACCCAAGAAATCATTTAATTGGGGAGTATTCTATGCAAAAAGTTTGTATTTGTGTACTCTGTGAACTGACCAGTAAAATGCAAGACACCTTTCATCTGTCAATTTGCATGTATTCAGATCTAGCGTTTTCCTTTGTAGAACAGCACCTGCTTCATATGTTTTCTTGTGCAATGAACATCTGATCACTTTTTCGCCTTATCTTTCACTGTCTAAAATTTCTTTACTTTAGAATTACTTACTATTTTCCAGTAGATTTGTGCAGTCTGACTAAGCCCATGACCATTGGGGTTCATGTGTAATGGAAAACTTAAAGACTCGTCAGTTCTGTCACAAGAATAAATGGCAGAGATCAGACAAGATCTTCTTCTTCTTTCTGTCCCTCCATTTTATCAGTGGTCGCCACAGCAAGTCAATCTTTTCCACCTCACTCTGTCCTCTGCATCTTCTGCTTTCTCACCAACTACCTACATGTCTACATTGACCACATCTATATTTCTCCGCATTGGCCTTCCTTTCTGCCTCCTGCCTGGCAGCTACATTTATAACATCCTCCTACCAATATATCCACTATCCCTCCTCTGCACATGTCCAAACCATCTCAAGTAGCCCTGTCTAACTTTGTCTCCCAATTTTCCCACTTGCACTGTCCCTCTGATGTTCTCATTCATAATCCTGTCCATCCTGGTCACTCCCAACGAGAACCTCAACATCTTAAGCTCTGCAACCTCCAGCACTGCTTCCTGTCTCTTAGTGCCACTGTCTCCAAACCATACAACAAGGCTGGTTTCACAACTTCACTATAAACCTTTTTCTTTCACTTTTGCTGCAACCCAATCGTCACATATCACTCCTGACACTTTTTTTACATCCACCTCATCCTGCCTGTACTCTCTTCTTTACCTCTTTTTCACACTTCCCATCTGCTTGGACAGTTGATCCTAAGTATCTGAATTCCTGCACCTTTGTGATTCTGTCTTACAAGTGCTGACTTTCGTTCACCTCATTTCCAGTGCACCTGGAAACTCTTCAAGTTCTCTTTTATCTGTTCCCTATCTGCAAACATCATAGTCCATGGTGATTCCTGTCTGACCTCATCTGTTAGTCTGTCCATCCGATCCTCGATGCAGTCCCACCTTTACCTTGAAGCTATCTGTCATTCATAAAGAACATCTCTTTACTGTAATGCTGTTCTCTTACATGTCCTGCACCAATCGAAGGTACTTTTCAGCCACTCCGGAATTTATCATACAACAACACAGTTCCTTCCTTAGCACCCTATCATAAGCTTTCTCTGAATCCACAAAGACACAGTGTAGCTCTTTCTGACCTACTCTATACTTTTCCATCAGCATTCTCAAAGAAAAAATTGCATCTGTGGTGCTATTTCTTAGCATGAAACATACTGCTGATCACAAACAGTCACTGATTGTCTAAGTCTAGCTATAACAACTCTCTCCCAAATCTTAATTGTGTGACTTTTTAACATTATACCTCTGTAATTGCTACAACTCTGCACATCAGCCTTGATCGTATAAATTGGTACAAGTACACTTTCCTCCATTCCTCAGGCATCAATTCACTCTTAAAATTTCATAAAATGATGTAATCAAAAACAACACTCCCATCTCTCTTTTCACCTCAACAACATTTTTTGCATAGTCCTCATTCAGGACCACCATTATAGAACAGTTAAACCTGCACCAATGCCTTGAGCCTTGCTACTCTTCCACTTTATCTCCTGCACACACAAAATATTCACCATTCTCTCTCCATCATGTCAGCAAGTTCTTTACCTTTCTCTGTCAATGTCCTTTTATTCAGGCTTGATACTTTCAGTCCTACACTCTTGACTCTCCTGTTCTCTCTGTCTCCTCACAGGCTTCTTTCCTTGTCGTCTTCAGCAAACAGTAGTCCAATTTCTCCAAGTACCCTGTTTGCCACCAATACTGGTGGCGGTCATTGTTATCCCGGGCCACAACCGATCCAATATGAAGAAACATTCAATAACTTGCATTTTAGTTTTGGCAAATGTTTTACACCAGATGCCCTTACTGATGCAACCTTCGCCATTTACCCGTGCTTGGGACCGGCACTAGAAATACACTGGCTTATGTGAGATCAGGCAAGATAACACATTAAAAATAACATGTTTTGGATATTATTGGAAAGGAAGTGCACCATAGATTGAAGCGGCACCACTGCTATTCTGTTATCCATTTTCACAGCATAGTTGTGTGAATTGAGCTTTTTGAACCAAACCTACAGCAAAATCAAGTACAAAGAGAATCTGATGGCTGTGAAACATGAATGCAGTTCTTGCTTATTATCTATTTCTGCTAGAATAGGCGATTGTGTACAATGTCCCAGGCTCAAGTCCTCTAGCAATAAAAAGTCCCCTTCTTTCTCAATAACCAGTTATTGTTTATGTATGTTTTTGGATGTAGGATTCAGAATGCACACTGTTTACTACATTTTTATCTGGAGTGAGTCAAGATTTTTAATAGTGATTTTAAAAACATTAAGTAGAGGGTTGTGCTAAAAATTTGAAATCTGGCAAATATGGCAAATGCCCAGCACCTAGCAGGATGTTAGGCCTACAATAAAGCAGAAAGAGCCACCTCACACAGACGTATCCAGGATATGGGCTGCGACTGTTGCATTCCTTGTGTCAAGCCACTCATGACCAAGATACAACGGCAGAAGCATCTTACCTGGGCCAGGGAGAAAAATAACTGAACTGTTGCTTAGTGGTCCAATGTGTTATTTTCAGATAAAATTAAATTTTGCATTTCATTTGGAAATCAAGGTCCTAGAGTCAATATCCTACTAACAGTCCAGTGTAAGGTGTTTAGTAAACAGAGCAAACTATGTAGGCAGTGTTACACAGTCTGTCTGGTAAAATAAATTAATAATCATATTCTCTGCAACTCTCTGATGATGATATTTTTTTTACTGCAACGGCTGAACGTATCTTGGATTAATATTTAATGTTTAACGTTTTATGTTTAATATAATTTTTTTATTTTACTTTATGTAGTTTTACCTACTTTTCCAAAGCCTTCATTTTCTATAAACATCTTATAGATTTACCTTTAGTGAAGTAAAGATCCATATAAATACAAAACCACTAAGCCTCTAACATCACCACATAGGAGTATTTAAAATATGAAATATGAGAGCTATGCCTGGCTATCGGCTAGTCCACAGCATCAGAAGCAGTTTTGCTGAGATAATATACGGTTTGGAACAGATATTTATAACACATAGAATTACAAGTGATTTAATAATTTGAGCTATTTGATGGAAGAAGTTGATATTGGTGTGTATGTAATGTTTTTGATACTCTAGCATGCTGTACACTTTCAACTTTATTGCTTTACAAAATAGGAAAAATAAGAAAACAATGTGTGTAACAATTTTGCATGTGTTTAATGTTTCGGTGTTAGTGAGTAGTATTACAGGGAGGGGTGGTAACCTGGGGTTGTGGTAGGAAAAAGATATACCCATTATGGCGAGCATACAAACACACACATACACACACAAGTAAATTTAAGTAAAATAACTGTCTCAAACCTATATTTTTCCCGAATACAGTATGTACATGGGTAGCAGGGTTTATAAAAAAAAAAAACAAATTTAATTCAAAAAAAGAAGGACAAATAAAATTGCTAGCAAGGAAATATTTAAGCAGTATGAAATTAAATAACAATTTAGATGGATCTGAAGTAATAAGATACTCTTTTGCGTCAAATGCATTATTTTCTTATAGCCTTGCAAAACAAAAATGAGCAAAGCTAAAACAGACAAGCTCATATCCCAAAGGTAAGATTTATTTTCTTTAAGCCAATAGGCAATTTAAATATAATTCCTATTATGATTCTAAGAAAATGAATATTATCCAATCTGATTCCACTAGATGTTGAATGAGAACAATCTCCATAATGCTTTAGGGGGAGATATAAATAGCTGTAGCATACTGTGTAATATTACCCTGAAATTTTCTGCAACAATCATATATTTTACTACCGCTTTCTCAGATTTAATGAAATTACATTTTACTGGAACAAATGGTGGGATGCATTTTATCACATGGCAGGGAAACTACCATCAGCTATGTAATTATTTTCCACATCAAATGTGCAGTAGATGGATGTAAGATATATGTTATATAGGGACTGCCCCTGTAACCCCCACATCCCATAAAAATGTCAGGAGTAGAAAAATAACACTTTTATTGTTATTGTGGGTGGATACGGGCAGAAAAATATAATAACTATGTGAAGGAGAGTTAACACACGACCAGTGCGACTATCAATGCTTGCTCTCTTGGCTTCTTTTATCAGACCAAATAAAATATTAGGTACAGTGTGAAGTTGAATTAACTGCTACCTACAATTATGTTGCATGTGTCTAACCAACTTGGTAACGTTATTACTCTCCTGGCCACAGAGTGGCAGTCAGGAGTTCAGTACCAAATGCAAATAAATAGAAGTACACCAACAGTTTTAGAGCAGGGTTCTTAATCTTCTGTAAGCTGGCCACCCCAAAACTGGTTTGATGCAGTTGGGGCCCCTCCCCTCCCAGCATGTTCTGTGTAAGTAAAACACATCTACCAACAATATTTCATTTAAACTAAAATTGGAAAAAGGTTGGAAAACTATTCCAGGTGACTCATAAGGCTGAGCATGTGCACAGATCTTCTTCTTCTTCTTTCGGCCTCTTCCTTTTATCAGGGGTTGCCACAGCGTGTCTTTTCCACCTCACTCTGTCCCCTACATCTTCTGCTTTCACACCCACTACCTGCATGTCTACATTGACCACATCC
>JAOUQV010000014.1:6177400-6208842 GCA_028565295.1 Aspidoras spilotus | reverse complement strand
TGCTTGGAAAGGTTTTTACCACCAATTCTATTGGCCATTCATTTCTGCTGACCTGTGAGACTTTTAATAAGAATACATCACCTTTGTTGATGTTTGATTTTGTCTCAGTCCATTTAGGAACGAAACCTTCCATATTCGATAATGCTCTGGTTTCTCATCAAATTTATGGAAGACTGGTTTTGGTGTTTCTTTGCGATTAAACCATAAAGGGAAATCATTCTTTTGCATCCAAGGTTGCTCTGTTTGTGTAGCAAAGGGATTTTGGTTCGAAGGTTGGAACGCTTCCCATCTTGGGACGCTTCGCGCTTCTTGTTTAACGTTTTTTGTTTCCGGAAGTAACGTGTCAAAGTGGTGTTTATTCTTAGCGGCGTACTCACTTTGCTGTTGTACATATTCTCTTGTACGTCGAAACGAATCGATTGATTCTGTTTTTATGGTTGGTTTTCTGACGCGTCCTCGTGTCTGTGACGTTGGCTCATTATACGTCATTGCGTCTGCTTGAGCCAAATAAAATTTTTTCTGTTTTTGAAGAAGTAATTGCTGTGATTCTGCCAAAAGTCTTTCCTGTTCTGCTTTTTGTTCTGCTTGTTGTATCGCTTCTTTGACTTTTAATTCCTTGTGCGCATACTCAAGCTCTATTTTAGATTTTCGTGCTCTTGCCCGCGCTTGTGATGCGGTGGTTGAACACGATGATGATGATTTCCCTGATTGCTTAGAAGTAGCTCTTGAAACCTGCGATTTATAGTCGGAAGAACCATCAACAGATTTTACAGAAGATGGTGGATTAGGAGCTTCTTCCTGCTTCTCTGGAGTTTTGTTTCTATATTGCTTGCCCGAGCGTAAACTCATTGTGAAATCCGTCCATGTAATCCGAAGAATAGATTCGTTTTCCGTCTTACAAAGTAAGCCACGACAAGACAGGCATCGTATTCTATTGATTATCGATGAAAATCAATGGAAAAAACGTCTTTTTAATGTTCTGTCTATCTAAATTATTTCCAAACTTAGTGGGGACAGAACAATGTTATTATTGTTATGTAACTGTTTTTCCTTTTTCGGTTAATTCCTTACAGTTGTACTTTGTGTAAATTATTACATTGTTCATTCAGGAATTATCTTCACTCGCTTTATCCTAGTTAGGGCAACGGGAAAGCTTTTGCTTCGTCAGCAGCACAGGAAGAAAGGCAGGAATAACCCTAGACAGCACATATCTCCATCGTGAGGCACACACACACTTTCAATTACATGCACATTTACATAGTTTAGAAACACCAATTTGCGTAATTACTACTTTCTGACTATGGAAGGAAACCGGGACAAAGCAGAAATGGGGAGCACGTGAAAACTCCACACAAAGAGGACACGGGATGCCCCACCAATGAATAAAAAGTCCAGGAGCTCGTTACAGTGAAGTGCCATGGCTACCCACTGTGCCACCGTGCTGCCCTAAATTACAACATTTAATTTAGGATGCAATTCATTACTGTCACTAAAAAAAAACAGCTGAACACACACTAATAATACCGAACATCAATGGCAGAATGTGATTCTTCTACATCTATGCAATTCCCCTGCCTGGTGTGCTTATATTTCCTTTGTTCAATTTGAAAATGTCCTAGACTAATTTAATTTCACTAATTTAAATCAGTTCAAGTATCTGCTAAGTCACAGTATCGTGACTTAGCAGATAGTGCTGCTTCCATACAGCTTCAGGTTTTATCCTGAGGTCAGGCTGATGTTTTTATTGATTTTTACTGTTATGCATGTGTCCCTATAGGTTAATTCTTCCTATTAAATATATGCCATTTTATGAAATTGCTCTAAATTGCCCCTAAATGTTATTTAGTGTATAAATGTGTGTGATTGGGATGATCTGAGTTCATCAGATTGCTGTTGTATCAAGCTGATCCAGGACCAACAACTATCCTATCCAATCAATTTGGTGTATATTTATGGCACCACAACAACAGATACTATGATAAAAACTTTACATGTGCAATGTGCAGTCTGTGACTATTCCAAAGAAATGGGGAACGTCTGCAGTTAGGGTAGGATAAGGGTTAAGGATTAGTTTAGGGGTTTCCGGCTTGGTCCCAGTGACATCATAGAGAGAGGTAAAATCTGCTAGAATAGTTTTTTCTCTTAAATCAGCTTCAGAGATGTAATTATGGGAGCAACAGCAACCCAAGGAAATCAGTTATTGCATATGCATTGTGCCCTGTGATACATGTACTTGAAGGTGTATTCTTGCAGTCTACAGTGATACTGTAACTGCTTACAGATTTACAATTTCCTTGGCTAAGGTATTTATATATTTAGAATATTACAACGTACTTCAGATTAAAGTACACCTGGAAATCTGTAAAACAGTTTTGCTAAAGATGTTAGCTTGTAAATTATAGTAAAACTGTATTAGATTGGACTCAAAAATGAAATTGCAATCATTCTAAAAATGATCATTTTCAAAGAGGAGCTTGTAGACATTGCACCCATGTCAGTAATTTATTTAACCTGCACAGTAAGAGCAATGTTTATACTCATCGAGTTTTGTTTATTTAACTAAATATAAGTAGACTTACTTATCAATAACAAAATCCTATTTCTCTTTTATTTAGAGACCCATTTGACAATCCCTGGCCCGTTAAGTCATTAATATAATGGGTTACTACTGGAAAGAACCAGAGAATCCATACGTATTATTATTTAATGTATGCACTGTACTTTATATCTCTGTAATATTTGGTATACTCATGATTTTGCATTTTATGAGAATGTCTGCACAGTTGGTCATTGCCCTTGTGTAATGTGGCATATTTATAATGTATTTATACAAGGCAAGAAAGCAGAAAAACTGGCAGTTGAACAATAAATGACTGTATTTTCAAAGGTAACGGAGGATTTGTGTCAGTACAGTGCATTCTTTTCAGCAGGACCATTGCCTGTGTAATGTTGCACTATATCTGTTATTTGTCTCTCTATATTCAGTGACATAAAGCAGTTTAATATTGTGAATTTGTTTAAATTAAACTGCCATATTACCTGTCTTTAACCTTTACGTATTCTTGGTCATTTGCATACTTAATTGGGACAATGAAAAATTGCTGAATAGAAAAAAATGGGAAGATCAGTGAAGATAAAGAAAAAGACAAAAGGCCAGAACATACAAGAATATATTTACAGAATTTACAGAATACTGAGCAAAATTGCATCAACAGAAGTAAGTGGTTCTTTTGTGCAGTGCAGAGAAAATATACTGCCTAACCGTATTTGGTAACTCATATGTTATAGCTGACCTAAAAAAACAGTGGTGTAATGAGTCACAGCTTGACTTCCTCACAGTTTGGCTTTGTCTCTATAAATGTTCCCTTCACTCATTATCCCCGCGGAGACAAAGTTTCTTAACTACAGTTCATCGGTCATCCTAAATGCCCTTGCTACACTGACATAAACGGACAGCCATGTGTATGCCTGTATGAATCCTGCGTCATAGCGACCTATGTATATTGGTGAAACTTTTCTACTTCTAAATCTGTGCAGTATTTTTTCAAAGATGGGAACAATAAATGGCGTTGAAGTTGTCAAAAGCTGCTAAACACTGGGGACATGAAAGACACTGGGAAATAAGTGGGATCAGCTATCTTACAATAAGAAGTATGTTCATAATAAAACACACACAGTTCACCATGCAGAAGAATAATTGGGGGCTGCAGCAGGATGTAGATCTGTATTGTAAAATGTAGTTTTTAACTTAATTCGGTCAATAATGGGGAATCGAATGTACAGTACTTGATCACAAATAAAAATTTGAGGGGTTGTTTTTGCTTTTTGATTAGTAGACATAAAGAATACCAAAGAATATACTATTATGTTTATTATAATGAATATAATTCCAACATACAGGACTTCTAAAGACTTTATGTACTGTATGTTGCAAGGTGGTGTTTGTTTGGCTGGGATCTCAGTTCCCCAGAGAATAAGCCCCAGATATTTCAGCTGCAGTGGCTAAATGCAGATTTCCAGATTTGCAGTTGTGTTTTGGAAGCTACTCAAGTTGCTTGTTTGGAAAATACAATATCTAACAATCAATTCATTATGGTATGGTGGAGCAAGAATATAGAGAAATTTTAAACTAATAAGAAAACCTAAAAATCAAGTTTAAAAGATACAGGTAATTAATGGAGGGTGTGAGTGCTGGTGTCCATCTTTATTGTATGAGTCGGTACTCTAGCTGCAGCTTTCTGGACACGTTGTAGTTGTGTTTTTAGGCAGCCGAGATAATAGAGCATTGCATTAGTTAAGTCTCGAGACTTGACATTCAGTAATGGATAGGATGCCCTGATCCTTTAAGTTATTTCGAAGGTGTATAACATGCATGAAAAAGATCACGATGTAAAAATATATGTTTCTTGCTGTTCTTTGAATTGTTTTTAATATTTTCAGTGAGCCCTAATAGAAAGAAGTTCCTGATTCTTGATTCCTGTTGTATCCACAATTAGACATCTTTGTTGGCCTCTTCATGTTCATGACCCTTCTTCACTGTCGGATGTCTGCTTTATAAACAGCATGTCCACTCACTCACTGCAAAATTATTTTTTGCCATAAATGCTCTCGTTACTCTGAGCGGGCAGGGTTTAGTCTGTTTAATGTTTATTCTACTTAAAGCAAAAAACTTTGAAATAAATGTAATCTATTGTGATTATATTTAATCAGTTTATAGGAATGGCAGGGTGTTTAAAATGTTAATGTTTAAAAAAGAATTTCTGGAAAATCTTTTAGTCTTAATGCATTAGAAATAAAAGAGCTTACAGAGGAGTATTTACCTAGAAAAACTAAAGTTTGCATAAAGCATGAGATCTCTGAGGAAAAAAAATTCTTCCACTTCATATACTATATGGACATCAATCATAAATTCTTTACACTCAGTTTTTCCGTTTACTGTATAAAAGCATAACGTGCTGCATTCTGGAGTGGTAACAAAATCCTGGTCGTGTTCCAAAATCCAAGGCCCAGAAATGGAAATAATTTTATTGTTCTTTGACTTGACAGAATTTTAAAATGGAAGTGTTAAACCCTTTTAACATTTTTTTAAAAGTGAATAAAAAGTGTTCGGTGATTATTCCAAAGACAATCAGCTCAAAACATAAGACATTTGAAAGTTGTCTTTTTATGTAATTCTTTTTTTGATTTGTATTTTTTTGTCTCTTCACAGGGAGTGTGTGCATCTCCCAGTCAGTTAAGATTCCTCGTGAGCCCAAAGCAGGAGAATTTGATAAGATTATTCATCGCCTGGTAGAAAATCCAAATGCCAGGGTAGTTATTATTTTTGCAAATGAGGATGATATAAGGTGAGTCCTAATAACGCTGGTTTCTCCCTCATTACTTAAGGTTACTTGATTTCCTATTTTGATACAGATATGAACAAATTAAAATACCTTATTTAACTAATGCAATAACTTAATTGTAATATATAATGTAACTATTGTGGACGGCATGGTGGCGCATTGGATAGTGCTGAAGACTCGCAGCAAGAAGATCCCTGGGTGGGGCGACTCTGGATATTTCTGTGTAGAGTTTCCATGTTCTCCAAGTGTTCTCATGGGTTTTTTCTGGGTACTTCAGTTTCCTTCTGCATTCCAAAAACATGCATGATAGGTTAATTGTTGTCTCTAAATTGCCTGTTAGTTTGTGTGTGCACTACGATTGATTTGCGCCCTGTCAAGGATTGTTTCTTCCCTCGTGCCCACGGAATCCCGTGACCCTAATAGAAAATGAATTAATAAATGTACTTACTCTATGTTTTGTGTACTGTATAAAAACTTGGTGCAGGACATCTACCTGTAATAATTATTTTTATAATAAGTTGTTTTATGAAATGACTTAACTTGATTGCATATATCTTATTTATAACATACAGAATCTAGCTTTTTACTGGATTTATAGTTAAAGGATGGGCATTTAAGGGCGTTCCAGCTTAAGCGTTCTACATGATTAAGCATCCGACTTTATATAGTTAATTGATAAACATGGTCAGTGCAAGATGAGCAATTATAAGGAAATGTATAATGTTTCTAAACAAAAACTTTAACAGGCTTAGTAATAGTTTGTCATTTGAAAAAGGACTGTTGACCTTAACAAGTGGCTTCTGACAGAACTGTTAAGCTAAATCTCACATTATCTGTTCATTTTGTTGTCTTTAAAGGAGGCTGCTTCAGGCAGCAAAGAAAGCCAATTTGACTGGTCACCTCTTGTGGGTAGGATCAGATAGCTGGGGTTCAAAAATATCTCCTGTGCTACACCAAGAGGAGATGGCTGAAGGTGCAGTGACTATCCTACCAAAACGCCAGTCTATTAAAGGTAAGGAAAACCTGGTGAATTAGAAACACCTGATGATTAAGAAACACAAGGTAGCGAATGTCCATATCATGTCATATGCCAACATCACAGTAAGAAGGTTGGCTCCGTGGGATAGGTATGAACTGACTAAGCATCCCCATTTCTTGTCATGTGTGAATATCTTCCATACAAAAATTGACCAATGCCCACTGCAGCAGGTCCTTCATTTCTCTTGGATTAACTATATATGTCTGGCTGCTGTATTTCAATCTTGGTACACCCATGATTCAGTGGTACTTGTACAGTTGACAAGTGCAACTGTTGCTGAAACACTGACACCAGACCTCTGGGCTAAAACAATCTGTTTACATGCAAAGTCATGGTGCTGTGTATACCTATAGCTGGTATAGTTGCCTTTTGCTGTGCATCGACAGGTATACACATTATATAAGAGCATGAAACAAATTATATTTTATTGTGTAAGTGTTCCTAATCCACTGATTGTAAATTTATGTGGAACTGAATACAATAAAATGCACAATTGTAAGGTTAAACTTTACAAATTATTCTTTGAGATGAGACTTTTTTGTTAATTCTTTGGCCAGTCCATGGTTTCTTCTGTAGAAGTTTCATGATCACCCAAGTTCTGGCTTCTTCTACCCAGTTCAGAAGCAAGCAGTCAGGCAAATTGTGAAGATACTAAATTGTACCTAAGTGTGATTGTGTATGTGAACATGTCTGTGTGTCCACTCTCAATAAAAATGCATTGTACTAAAATAATAGGCAAACAGTATGTATTTAAATGTGAAATTTCATAATTTTACCATCAAATAATCCAATTTCACTTTCTTTAATATTAGCCTATTCTATAGCAAGTAAAGTACTGAGCTGTGCATTTTCATTTGATTTTGACAGAACACATTAGTAACACATATTTTATTGATTTTCTCTCAGGGTTTGATCGTTATTTCATCAGTCGGACACTAGAAAATAACAGGAGGAACATCTGGTTTGCCGAGTTCTGGGAGAACAATTTCAACTGCAAGCTTAACCGGCATGCCTTGAAGAAAGGAACGGGTATAAAGAAATGTACAAGTAAGAAATCCTGGCTTCTTCACTGCTGACAAAACAGACTTTTCTAAAGCTTTTCTAAAAGGCAATACCTAAAGAGAGAGATAGGGAGAGAGAGAGATTGTGTTTGGGTGCTTGGGTAGGGGATAAGGGTTATGAAAAGAAACGCGGGAGAATGAATATACACGCTTCTAAAGTTCTAAATCCATTCAGAAACACCCAGAATCAGATGTACTATGTTGTCTCTGGCTCTTCTTTCCATGGACAAAATCCCCACAGTCTAATGTTAAAGTTGCTGCATGATCGTACTTTCATAATTTAATGCTACTTTTCCTTTCTTTTATCCTTTATATTTAATGTATGCATATAAAGAAGATTGAAAATCCAATTAAATTGAGCATCTTTTTATGATATCACTACCAATGAAACCATGTAAAACCTGTGACTACCCGATGTGAACTTTTACAGTTAGGCTTAGGATTAAGGGTTAGGTTTTTTTTTTATGTATTTAATACCGTAGAAATAGCCTCTCAATTAAAAAGGTCATGCATGCATATCGAGGAAGTTGTAGTGATGTTACTGAGAGACACTAAATCTGATCGTAAAGGATAATTGTTGGTCCTGAAGAAATCAACCTTCTGAGAAGGAGTCACAAAAATAAAAATAATCTATTTTTTTTATAAATTAAATAAAATTAAATCCACTAAACAATTCAAAACACTCTGCACTTTTGTGTGTGCTATAAGATTCATATCTGACCAAAAGCAGCACTAACCAATCGCACCCACTATTTGAATGTTTTATGTCTATGTCGAATTCAGATGGTACTGTGAAGGGTTAAGCAAATTGTCTATTAGAAAATGACAGGCAAATCTGACGAATCAGATTAATGAATTCTCCTGTGGAAACAGATTAATTCTGCTAAGCATTGCTGAGATAATTTTATGCATTTGTCATTTGCAAAAACAAGCACTGTCTATGTATGTGCTTGATTATCTTGCTCACATGAAATGGCAATTGCAAGACAGATATTTTGTCATACCTGAAGAAAATATTTGTAAACCTTCCTTCCTGTCAATGAGATTTGCAATAACACGTATTCTATGACCATCTAACAGATAGCCTGCAGCACTAGAACCTATTTTTCTGGGATAGTATAAGCTGTTTGAGGGGTACCCACTCTATCCACTGTACATGCATGTTATCTATGGTATAATAATATAATACCATGTTTAGAGGGTAGGGAAGAATATTTTTAACTACATCTACTTGCTCTGCCTGTCCAATTTTTCACCGGGCTGTTAACGTTGACAATATCTGGCAATTTGTGCATCATAGTGCATGCATTAGGGACACTTACATGCACCACAGACCTGTATAATCACATAACATCAAGATATAATAAAGGTAAATGTGTTATTATAATTTCAAAATGTTATAAAAGCGAGATTTGGTCATAAGAAATGTACAATACATATTATTTTAAATTTACAATATTTTGTACACTGTTTCCTTTTTACTGAAGAATATTAGATAGTAATAAACATAGTATCCCTATTTATTCTCTTAGCAGCATTTGCATTAGCCATTTTGTAATAAGAAAGACATTTATTAAGAGACTTTGTCTATTACTAAACTTCCACCTTCTCTTTTGTCCTTGTTAGTAACGCTTTGTTTTTTTCACACCACTTTTCTGATGCGTGTACATCTAGCCCTCAAATTTCTTCCCTGACTGTTTAAAAAACTTTTGTGTGTGTGTGTTTTTACACCAGAGTCTGTTAAGCCATAAACCACCAAGCTGTGTCTGTCAACCCTTCTGGGTTAAACATCATCTTATCTACACTGCCTCCATAAAACTAGTCCAATTTACTGAAAGGAAGTTGATGACCTGTAATTGATTTATCTCCAGAGGGTGTGTCATCAACATAGTGCATTTTTACCACTGTGTCCCTCCGTGGTCAGCTCTTGACCCTTTGGACAATGATCGCAGCTGTCTCATAGCAACACTTCTCCGGCTGTGACCAATCAGTGTGTGTTCTTATGAGAAGGATGCAGGGTTTCTAGAGGCAGATTTGCTGGAGAATGCTTTTCACAGCATGTGCACTGCGGCAGCGAGCAGGGCAGTAGTGATGTCAAGCTCTGGCTTTAGAGTAAGGTTGTTTATTAGAGTAAGGTTGTTTATATATGACTGCTTCGAAGGATACAGCGTCTAATCATGGCTTTTTAACACACATTACAACATTAGTACACTTATTTCTATCTTTTCTACTGGTAAAAATGTAACTATGGCAGTGGGCTTATGCTTCCACCAACTAGCTTACACATGCATGAGTCAACATGCACCCACAGATCAACACAAATTTCTTACTGACATTCTTGATGATTAATGATTTCAGGTATTTGTTCAAAATGTAATGCTTAATCGACAAGGGGTCGTGGGCCAGCAATTACCAGGACTCAGAAAATATTTGTGTGGAGTTTGCATGTTCTCTGCCTGTTTGCGCAGGTTTTCTCCGGGTACTCCGGTCTCCTCCCGCATTCCAAGGACATTCATAAAAGGTTAATTGGTGTTTATAAATTGCTGTTAATGTGTGATTAAGTGTGTGTTATGCTGGATTGGCGCCCTGCCCTCACGTCCAGATTTGCTGTGACCCTAAAGCTAGGATTAGGCGGGTATAGAAAATTAAGGAATGCATGAAATCAGAGCACCCGGAGAAAACTCGTACGAGCAAGGGGAGAAGATGCAAACTTGCTGTGAGGCGACAGAACCAACCACTGCATCAATGCGCAGCCCAATATTCAACCAAGAACAGAAAACAATTAAAACAGAAGTAATCCAGTGACGATTCAAGCTTTTTTTATTTAAAATTATTTTTGTTTGATCTCAGGGTGGGGCGATTTGGGAAATGTCCACGTGTAGATTTATGTTTCCCCCATGTTTGCTTAGGTTTATTCTGGGTACTCTGGTTTCCTCACACCGTCCAAAGACACGCAGGCTAGGCAAATTGGAAATTGTCAGTTAGTCAATAGTCTATATGACACTTGTGTATGAATATGATCTTTTTCCTGTCATTAAAATGGCCAATGAGGCCGACGACGTTGTTAATTAATAAACAATAGAAAAACCTGGCTATAACTGGTTACATAAAATTTAGCAATTATCCTTCCATGCCCACAGCAACAGCTCTAGCAGTTCACCTTAGTAGTTCGATGTGCCACCTGCCAGATGTTCCTAATCCAGTGATTCTTCTGTGTCGTGTAGAATTTAGGGAACTCTTAAAACTGGGTTTCTCTAACAAGAATGTTTTCTGATTAGAATTGGTTACTCTTGAAAGAACCATAATTTTCTAAGGAACTCTTAAAGAAATACTTAAACACATTTTCTAAAAGTGTAATCTTCCTCACACTCTGTGGTGTTATATGGCAGAGAACATCAATGCAGTGATTACACTGCCCTCCCAAAAGCCCTGTGGTTACTGGAGGATTAAAGTGCTGGATATCTCTTGTGTTCGGGGCTCTCTCTCTCTCTATCTGTGTGTGTGCGTATGTGTGTGTGTTCACTGCATCAGCATTATGTCCTCTTTTAGGCAGGAACAAACATGAAAAGACCAAATTGGACCGTGGGTTTCCAGTTTATACACTCGCTTAATTTTAGTCATCAAATGCAATAAATCCTCAAATCATCTATTTTTTATACTGGATTTGTCATACAGAAAGCTAAAAAAATAAATTGGATATTGAAGCCATTGATTGTGTGATGACTGGCTCTTTTACAGATGATCATAGTCAGGCAGTAGCAGATTACTGAGTAGCATAAGTGGCCTGTAGTTTTCTCTGCTATTCACATAAGTAATGAAAACAATAGTGCACACTAGTCCGTTGGGAAGCCATGAGTTAAAAATAGGCTTTAGATTTTTTTTTACACTGCAAATTATGGGGGATTTATCAGAAATACACAAGGGGGTCATGTTATATTTAAATTTATTTTGTTGCAGTTGTTGTCACTTGATACGTCTCAGCGTCTGCATTGTCGCATTCAAAACCCTAAACAAGTTAAAATGCCTTCCCAATAAGTCAGCTGAGAGTAAGGGATACTCTATGTCTAAAGGATTTTGTGAAATTGATTTGAATAAAGGTCAGAAACTTTTCTCTTTAAATGCATGATGGTTGAAGTAAAGTTTGCAGTGTGAAAGAACAGTAGGGAATATTAGAACTAATAACTTTTATTTACACCATTAAACCAAAGAAATATATGGGTGGGTTATTAAATGTAAGATTTTATACATGGAAAACTTGAATATTTTGCTAAATCTTTATGGATTTATTTAGAGATAATGCATAATGCATTTAACTTATCTTAGGAGATAGGATTTTGTGATTTGAGGCTCAGAAAAAATGCATGCTCTTTATGCAATTGTGTATCAATCTTAAAGTATAGTTTCTGCTGAATTCTTAGTAAAAATCAAATAGATTCTAATACAGTGTGTGAAATACAAATTGTGTAGGGTATAGTTAAAGTAGCTGATGGTGGGCTGCTTGTATGAGACATCTTTCTCCAGTGCCCTCTGTCTTGTGTTTTGTTGTAGTCTGGACCCGGATAATTCATCCACATCATCTGACTTCTGACGTTGCACTTCCTTTAATGCTGTCATGTAGAAGCCTTGCCACATGGCTATAAAAACATAACTTGTGGGATTTTATGTGGTTCAGTATTTTCTTTTCTGTTCTGGTCTTTTTTTAGTCTTGCAAAGTGGTAATCATCTTTGTCTATGAGATTCTCAACATCCTCCGAAGTAACTTGTTCTCAAAAGCCTGAATACATGTTTCTTTTAATTTCTTCAGTGTTTAGGATTCACATCCATATGGGTCTATTAGCCAGGCCAAGTCTATCAAAAGTCATAGCTTTTCGTTGGTGCTAATGGATTATTTTCCATCTTTGTCAATTTCCACATCACCCCGATGCCTATTGCTATTCGTGACTTCAGTTCACTGGCACAATCTGCAGCATTTGCCTCTAACTTGCAGCATGATCTCCAGCATGTCCTTAGTGTTGGTATTTACTTTTGTTTTAGCTGCATTCCACAATTATTAATATACAATTAGTATGCAAAAATAATTGTGTAATTTTAGCCTCAGTTGTTATTGTGTATTAATTGTAGGTGGTAGTTTTTTATATTATTAACATTTTTTGCTTATACCCAAACCCATTCCTATACACAGAATGTGACTCCTAAACTCTTTTATTGCAGAAGCACTAAGATAAATACTGCGTGTATAAATAAATAAGAAAGGATAAAAAAGAATGTGTAAACCTGCAAAAAACGCCTTCGATAATCCAAATGGTTTTCTCTAAAAAAACCGTGTGAGAGCCAGCTGAATGTGTGGGCATGCACTGATTTGAGGATGCAGAGAATATCTCTCACTTTTTCTCTCTTATTGTTCTGTATGTGTGCACATGTGTTAGGAATAGTGTGACAAACACAGTACACAGTGATGGGAAATGTGTGTAACTGCATGGATGGATGGGAGACTATAGAGTTAATGCAAAAGAAGCATGAAAAGAAGGCATGTGTGTAGAACCATGAGAAGTATAATTGTTTTCCAGTTGTTCTCATTTTATGATATATACTTTATTTGCTAGAGCAGCAGCCACCATCCTAGTTCTAACATTGTAAAATGACTGTTTTTGTATTCAGCAGTAATGCTTATGCAAAACAATTACTGCTTCTTTAATTTGGGTCTTTAAAGATTCATGGTCTTGTCAGAACTGTTAAATTGCCTTTGGTTTCCTGGAGCAGGCTGGGTTGAAATACAGTAATCCTAATTACAGACCCTGAAGTAAAAGATTGCAAGTGCTACAGTAAATTCTAAGAGCTACAGTAAATTCTTTTTTCCTATTTGTTTGTACCTTTATCCTGGACAATAACCATGTCTGGGTATTGAAAAGCATTAAACATCATTAAATGGAATTAATGCATTCAGGGCAAAAATTCAAGCAAGTAAAAGCAATTAAATTTATTCAACAAGCATTAAACATTTTAAATAGTTTGGAAAAAAATGAACACCACCACTATGTTTCTAATTAATGGTGTTTATAAGTTGTTTGTTGCAATGTTTTCAGATTCACAATTTTTTTTTCACAAAACCAACTACATCTTACCTCAAACTTCAAAAACAAACTGACTTATGGGCCATTTATGACTATGAGAGTCCACAAAAAAAAAAACAAATTAAACCAGTCCACGAAAAAACAGACATCCCTGCTGTTTTTGCCCATGTGTGTTTACCTCATGAAAAATGTTTCAAATATTTAAAAGCACAATGCAACATATTAATCAGACTTGCTAATACATGCATAAACCCTAAACATATTAGGCACTCTTTAGGTATTTTTATAATGATATATTAGGTAAACTACAGCTTTCACTATACACAAAGTCATATAGCTGTTGGTGATAACACATGACAGCAGATTTATTGCTATTGACAAGCTTTATCCTGTCTGCACCATACAAATGAGACTCGCTACCATGACATTTAATCCCACGTCTCCCAGTTTAATAGGGCATGATCATAATTGAGATTACTCGTTGCCAATTAGGATTGTAGAAAAAAAAATCTAATGAATATACAGCTGTCTGTCTTGATTATATGAGTGAGAAAATATAATTAAAATTGATTACCCCTTACTGCATGTTATACCAGATATATTTGATTGATCAGACTCTGCACATAATACAAGGCAGGATAATGCATATCAAGGTACAGTGAATGATTCCATCCAGGAGCTCTCTATACCTGGATTTAAATATATTACAGTATAAAACTTAATAACATAGTCCAATATGGTCTAAAACTGAAGGGTATGTTTTAAAACATTAATTCAGTGTGAAAAGTTGAAGAAAAAGTTGGATGAGAATTGTGTGTAAAACTGAATACATACGAACACACCCAAAATTTCAAACTATCTTTCGAATTAGTTTATTATACCAGCGATTGTATATGATTGTTTTTGTCGTTTGTTCAAGGCTCTTAAACCTCAACTGCTCAGTTGTATGAAGAGATATATAAGTTGCTCTGGACAAGAGTATCCGTTTGTTTTAAATTTAGAGAAGAGAGTAATGGGGAAAAAAACTAAACAGACTAATTAATAGAGAGGTCTGGCAGAAACGTTGCCAACAGGCGGTATATATATCGTCCACTAATACCACGGAGCAACATTTGTTAAACCATCCACAACCTCATCAGAGAAAGCCAAATCCTAAGCCAAGTCCCACTCAGCATTACACCATGTCAGACCATGTCGCACAAAGCAAATAGAGGATAATTATTTCATGTGCAGCATGGGAGAATGCACAACACACAGATATATACGGAGAAAACACAATAAGTGAGACTTAGCTTTCCTCTCAGCCTGTGTTTCTTTCCTCCTTGGCTGGTAGTCTCAATGAGTGTGAGAATCCCAGCCATAGAGGAAAGAAGCATGGGTTATGGGAAAGCCAGACAAACAACACCCACTGTCTACAAAGATAAAAAAAATAATTGACTTTAAATAAACACTTGCCAGGTGTGCATTGGTTGGCCCAGGACCATATGGATTAAGCGAAAGATAATGAATGAATGCTCCGGCGATGAGTGGCAGGCAATCGCACACAGCGTAGTCCGACTGGAAACCCTGAAGTGGAAAAAATATTTGTTATTTAGCAAGAATAAAAGAAACAGTAACAAAATAAACAAGAAAGAGACGAGAAACCCAACCAATGAAATGACAAAAATAGTAAATAGCTATACTATAATATTTCATTATAGTTCCACTATTTATAGAGTTTTCATGTTCCCCCCGTATCTGTGTGGGGAGCCTTATGGTGTTCAAATTATGTCCCACAGTAAAAAAACCTGCATTAGGCTAATTGTCATCTCCAAACTGCCATTGTGTTTAAGTGTATGTGGCCTATAATGGATTGACACCCTGTTAAGGCTTGTGCCTCCACTGCCTGCCTGAATGAGCTGGTATGAAATTGGGGCATAGCAATACTCAAAAAACACTGCTTGTTTTTTTCTTCATTTTCTGTTTCATGCTCTGTCGTAACTCACACACAAAATCTTTGGCTTACTTATCACTAATCATTGAGACTATCAAGCTCTGCATACATTTTATTACTAATTTGCATAATATGGACTAGAATGAAAATTAATGGCCAAAAATTCAGAAATAAATACTCAAAATTAACAAGAATTTAAACCTCAATAATTTTCCAAAAAAGAGTTTTTAATTTATATGGCAGACATATGAAAATTAACCCTGCAAAACTGCACAATTAATACAACCATTAATGCAACTGAAAAATTGTGTAACTCACCTTAGCCAATCATCATTCAGTGGCCATTTGAAAGGGTTAACATTTATAAAATTTGGGACAGCATGATGGTGCGGTAGAAGTGCTGTTGCCCCACCTAAGCAAGAAACTTAGGAATACAACTTACAGTATGCTGTCTTAAAATTACAAATTAAAAACAACAGAGGAAATGTTGGTTCATCCAGGGGTATAAATGCACAAACTGCGATGTGTTGCAGTCTTTAAGCCTCAATGACAGTAATGTTAAATGCAGTTAGAATGATCTCAAATTATGTGTCATTTTTATGAATCTATTTGTATTTATTAATAAATTAATGTAAATATTAATATTGCACATTTTTATTTATGAAATTTGTAGCCAAAGAAGTTTTTCCCTCTCCTCCCCATACTGATGTATGTCTGTATTGTGTGTGTGCGTCTATCACCTAACCGAGACTGTGGTTGTGTTGGAGAGGAGACCTAGCCCTATGTTATTATGTAAAATATGTGTATTTACCAAGAAATGGCAGAGATATGGCAGTTTATTAAAAAGATAAGATTAAAGATCTTAGTATCGGTTTTGTGAAAATTGAACATGGTCTATGGAACTATCTCAGGAGGTGGGTCTGATCAAATAATCATAACTCAATAAGTTAGATATTTATAGAGCTTACAGGTGAGACTCACCTCTACTATTTAAATTTGCATTTGTAGGTAAAAAATAATGTTATGAGACAGAGTTTCGAAACTTAATTAATTAAGCAGGTCTCCTTTGTAAAGTGGAGCTAGAGTGTTTTGATCTTGTATATAACAGGGTGTGAATTTTCAAGAGTGCTAGTGAGTGAACAGAGGGTGCCATCAATTTGTAATTTGACGTCAGACTGGCATCAGGTCCGATCACATATGATGACGTGTTTTCACACATATGACGTGTTTCTAGCTCAAAAATAGAGGCGTAATACCAGAAAGGAGTTTGACAGTCTAAAATTGCAAAGAGTTGGAAAACATTATCATCTACAGTGCATAATATCATCAAAAGATTTAGAAAATCTAAAAGAATCTCTGTTCGTTTGTGTAAAGGCCGGAAAACCATACTGAGTGCCTGTGATATATGGGCCCTTAGGTGGCACTGCATCACATACAGACATGCTTCTGTATTGAAAATCACAAAATGGGCTCAGGAATATTATAATAATTATATAATATTTCCAGAGAACATTATCTATAACCACAATTCATCGTGCCATCCACCATTGCTAGCTAAATCTCTATAGTTCAAAGAAAAAGCCATATCTAAACAAGATCCAGAAGTGCAGAAATCTTCTCTGGGACAAGACTTATTTAAAATTTATTGTGGCAAAGTGGAAAACTGTTCTCTGGTCAGCTGAATCAAATGTGAAGTTCTTTATGTAAATCAGGGACGCCATGTCATACGGAGGAGAAAGACGACCCAAGTTGTTATCAGCTCTCAGTTGAGCAGCCTGCATCTCTGGTATGGGGTTGCATAAGTGCATGTAGTAGGGCACATCAATGCTGAAAGGTATATCCAGGTTCTAGAGCAACATGTGCTCACATCCAGACAATGTCTCTTTCAGGGAAGACCTTGCATTTTCCAACATGACAATGCCAAACCACATACTTACAGGATTATAGCTGCATAGAAGAAGGGTCTGGGTACTGAACTGGCCAGATCTTTCACCCATAGAATACATTTTGCGCATTATAAAAAAAGAAGATACGATGAAAAAGACCTAAGACAGTTGAGCAACTAAAATCTTACATTAGATAAGAATTGGTTAACATTCCTATCCCTCAACTTGAGCAACTTGTATCCTCAGGCCCCAGATGTTTATAAACTGTTGTAAAGGGAAAGGGAAGCGTGGCCTTGTCCCAAATTTTTTTAGATGTGTTGTCACAAAATTTAACATCACGTAATTTTTATTTTTGAATGATACATTTAATCAGTTTAAACATTTGATATATCATCTATGTTCTATTCTGAATAAAATATGGAATTTTGAAACCACATCATTGCATTCCATTTTTATTTACAATTTGTAGTTTGTCCTAACTTTTTTGAAATCGGGTTTGTAATTTTGTCTAAGAATCTATTTTTTATTGAATCGGAGCTTTTTCATTTTAATATGTTTAGAGTACAGAGTTACTGAATTACATGCTGCATCATACAGGCTATTTTTAAGAAAAGATTTTAATGATTTCCTTATCCAAGATAGCGATCCTGGCTGAAATACTGAGCGTGACCATAAAAAATAAGCTATAGGTTGTTGATTAAAACATACTGTTCATTATATTGAAACTTGAGTTGATGTTTAATACAATTGTATTTCTTTTGGCATCTGACCTTAATTCAGGGAAGTAATTATGGAAAAGCTTAAAAAGAACCAGTTTGGTTGAACATTGTTTTTATTTGGTTATTTTTAACAAATTAATAACATTATTGATCTATGTATATACAAATATATTCTATACAATGTATTGTGTTAGTTAGTGTAGCCGCTACATTATAGGCACTACAATTGTAAAATATTATCATTTCACAATCGTGATATCACAATTGTCATTGCGCATTAATGGTCATAAAAGAAAAATAGAACAGACATACAACCCTAATTTCAGTGATGTTTGGATGGTGTGTACAACAGAAATAAAAGTAGGATTTGCAAATCATTTCCAACCCATATCTAATTGAATACACACAAGACATTTAATGACTTTATAGAGGTGAGGGAACAAATACCAGAACAAGTGGACATTGACATGATAGGCGAGAAGGTTTACAGTGTCGGATAAGCTGGTCCAAATGCCAGGAAACAGCATGTATGAATTTGGACTGAGGCAGAATATGTTGCATGGAATCGCAGATCTTTTGGTCCTACAGTTGGGAGAGATAATCATCTTTGCCATTTTTTGCACCTGGACGATACAAAATGTGAAAATTAAAACTTGAGAAGATCATGGTCCACCTTGCTTGCCTGAGGTTCAGCCTCTTTGCAGACCTGAGGTACACCAGATTGGTCAGTAAAAATTATAAATGGGTGCATAGTCTTTCCATCTAGTGTCTCCACTCATCTAGAGTTAATTTAAGTCCTCTGTCCTTGACATCATAATTGCACTCCATGGGTGACATCTTACATGCCACTGGATGTAATTTCGGAGGATCCCCTTGGTGTTGGGACAAAATAGCACCCAAACCTGTTCTCGAAGCATCAACTTTAACTATAAATGTAACAGAGGGTGTTAGGTATAAGATACGGCTACTAGCCTTCAAGGTGGTGTGGTTGGCGGTTGTTGTTTGACTTTCTGCTGTGGTCAGCAGCAGAAGAAGGCAGCCTCATAGTAACTGACACCACAGCATTAATTTAAGCAGCTCAGGACTCAGACACTGGTGTCACACAATTGTGAACTCTCTCCACCCTGTGAGTATGTTAAGGTTGAAGGTAATCTTATCTAAATAACGGTGAAGAGGCTAACAACCTGGAGAGACAGGAAGTAAGGGTGCGATTAATGTTTAAGTTTTTCCTTTTTAATTCTTCTCTTCTCAGAGAGGATGGGGATAAGGGTACCTAATACAGAATCAAGAAATCTTAAGTTAGGTAGGTAATCTGCACAGTGTCCCTTTGCATCACAGTACAAGCAGAGCCCTTGATTGAAGTGTTGCTGTCGCTCATCTGAGGGTAAACGTGGTGGTGCTAGAACCATGAGTTAAAGATCATTTGTCACAAATTCCGAGCTCCTCTGGTACAGACACTGACAAGGTCATCCAGGCAAATGGCAGTGGTTATCAGCTGCTCTAGGGTCATAAAATCATCCCTGCAAGCTAATTCCCCCAACAGGGCAGGACGCAATATTGGTCGAAATGTAGCTTTCAAACCAGGTTTGTTCCACAAACTAGCTGCTGGAATAGTCTGGAACTCCAGCACGTATTCTGCTGCCCTGTGACTTCCCTGCAAAAAATTAAGCAGAATCTCACCGGTATCCCTTGGCACAACATCCTGATTGCGTTTTTGGTGCTGGACAGACTTGTTTCTGTGGGGTCAGCACCTTTAGTGACAAACCCAGGTCCAGCACATCAGAGGCAGGGACCCAGTTATTCTCCACTGAGCCATACTCCTCCCACTTGACCGGGTATTGAGTAACTGCCCTGTGTTATTTGGAATACAGTAAGTGGCAAAAAGCATATATAAACATGCAAAGTATTAAGAAGACTTTCTTCGCAGGCAGGGCTTCATCCAAAGGGCCCAAGATGACAGGTTTTAACAGGGATAAATTAAAAGCCTTAGAGATAGATGATGCTGGAAAAAAATTAATAAATGACATCATTAACAGGTGTGTCACACAAGTGTACATTGAAATAGTGTCAAATCTCTGGAGGAGCTGGTCAATGAGTTCTGCACTATTATAGCCCATGGCAGGTGCCCAATATTTCTGATTATTAAAACATTACAGCCTTAAAAATGTGCCTAGTTTTTGGTTTATGCGTTCACAGTGACTATTCAACTCTAGATGATAACCAGACATAATACTGACGGAAGCACCTAATTGTTCGAAAAATGCTGACCAAACTATTAATGTGAATTATGGACGTCTGTAGGTATCCCAAAAAATTAAAACACAATTAAACAGCTTTCACTGTCTGAAATGCAGAGGGTAATAAAGAAAACTTTTTAAAACTGACTCTTTGTGAAACCTATCAATAAGGGTAAGAATGATGGTGTAAGATTGGGTGTAAGAAAGTCAATAGATTGATGGGACCATGGATAGGCTAGGATTGGTAACAGAACTAATTTGCTTGATAGAAGTGTTTTAGGGGTTTTGCACTGTGAACAGATTTTAAAAACTTGTGAATATCCTTACAAATATTTTCCCACCAGTAACTATTAGCTAGAAATTGTTAAATGTGTGTCTCCCCAGATGACTGGAAGCAATCAAAGAATAAGCCCAGTTGATTAAATGGTCCCGGAAAGGGGGGCATCGAGAGAGCTTGTTATATCTCCTCATTGCTTTCTCAGTGAGTTGAGAACAGAATAATGCCCGGGGAAGTACAGTCTCTGGTGTGGAATTGTTAGACATTTTATTATTATACATATGGCATAAAAATCCCAGTTTTACCATTTCAGGAGATATATAACATTTTCAACTGGAATAGAGAGAAAAACAAGGACCAATGAGCTAGACGATTGTTCCGATGCATCCACCTCTAAAACAAAAGGAAGACTGGGGTCAGGGTGTTTGAGAATAGTTGCAGCGATAAAAGCCCTTTTAAGGTACAAGAATGCCTGTTTTGCTTGATCAGACAGAACCAGGGACTTGGCAGCTTCTTGAGAAGGGTTGTTTGGCCAAATTACTAATATTCAGAGTAAACTGACGGTAAAAGTTATTTTAGCCTAAGAACTTCTGTAAATCTTTGAACAGTTTGTGGACAGGCCACTTGGAAACTTCATATACTTTATGTTTGTCCATGGTGAGCCCAGTAGAGCTTATTATTTAAGAAATGTGAAATGTGGTAGTCTAGAAATGTGGTATATGCTATAACAATATGCACCATGTAATCAATATATGCTCTTACAAGTTGTCCTATCATGTCCCTGAGGACATAATTAATGAATGCCTTGAAAACCGAATTACATGGTTTCAAAGGCATGACTGTGTATTCATAATGCCTAATGGTGGTAACAAATGCAGTCTTCCAATGTTCTGGGAAGTATATAGTAACAGTAACACTTCCCGGGATTGATGCCTGAGCTCTTTTTTGATTTGATTTGATTTGGCACAAGCACACTGGTCTAAATACCAGAAGAAACTAAAAATCCTGACACACAGACCTCGTCACAACATTCTGATTGGAGAATTCAGTCACATGCGAGATAATCCTGGGAATTGGAGTTCACTAAAGAGAGTCTAACATGCGATTGTGTTTGTCCCATTTAACAATCAAAAAAGTGTTTAAAAATGTTACATTTTTTCTGACTTTTGTAGGACTGTTAAAATAAAGTGCAATTCTCTGCACTAGACAGTGTCATGTTGCTCTTCACAAAGTTTGGTTTAACAACACAAACACTTCATATACAACATTAACAGTTTTGGCATTTGCAAATGTAGACACCATATTCATAATTACATTCAGAAAGTTCTTGGAGAAGCCATTGGGAGGTTCTACAGTGTAATTAAAATCTTTTTCAAATTTGGCGTCTTTCTTCATCTGGGGTCGTCGCAGCTAGTCAGTCATCATTTAAGAACTCGCATCATTGATTTGGCAAATGTTTTGAACTGCATGCCCTTTTTGATGCAACCCTCATTATCTACCCGGTCTTGGGACTGGAACTAGAAATGCACTGGCTTGTGCTCTTCAACTGCTGGTTTATACAGTGTAATTAAAATACTAGACTTTATTATGTGATAGAATATATTTTTTATCACCATTCAATTATGAAAACTCATGTTATTCATGTTCATTCATGTTACTCATGTTCATTCAAGTCATATGATACTTCTTGAACTATTTTGTTTATTTATACCAACTACTTTCAAATCTGTTCTTGATTTCCAGATCAGGAGAGGATTGGAAAGGACTCAGCCTATGAGCAGGAGGGGAAAGTGATGTTTGTGATCGATGCAGTATATGCCATGGCTCATGCTCTCCATAACATGCACAAAGACCTGTGTCCAGGCAAAGTGGGACTTTGCTCCAGAATGGACCCTATTGATGGAAGCCTTCTATTAAAGTACATTCGTGAAGTGAAGATAACAGGTACAACGTAATACATCTCATACTGCAACAGCAGGCTTATAATATTTGAAGTAGAACAGTTTGCCACCATAAAATAATTTAATACAATATTCAACTCAATAGTGTCTTGCACAGAATATAATAAAATAGTCTGTCAAATAGCATGTCATCTATGAATGTGAAGCTGTGCATTTTATTAAGGTACAGTAATTCAATTTCTTTCTTTTTTGGGGCAGGGTTATCGAACAGATATGTCCTATTATATTGTCTTTAATTTTAATTGAATAGGGTCATGATCCTTGCATTGACTCAATCAAGATTTATTTTAAATATCACTACATAATATTGATTTATATCTTTCCTGATATATTAAACCAACCAACTGAAATTTGATTTTAACAAAGCTTCCGTCACTTTTTCCAATGATTTTGTTTAAATTCTAAAGATTGGTGGGTGTAAAATTATCAGGCTCAAAAAAATTAATGGAACTCTAAAATCACACATCAGATCTTGCTAAATATTAGATATTAAGGAAAAATATTTACCTTAAGAATAGTGCAGTGGGAAATGCACTGTATGGTCTGAAATATGGGGCCATATGTCCATCACAGCCACTTTGAACATCACAGTGGACTTTGAACTTTCCATTTTGCAAATATTTAAATTAATACTGATTGTGCAGCCTGAATAGCATAAGTGTAGTCGTGTTGTAGAAACTGGGGACAGGAGATCGGAATGCTTTTACAGCTTATTTATATCTTATGGAGCTCATTTGTGCAGCCAGATGTCTGTGTATGACATCACATGGGCATACAGAGCTGTTTCCCTGATGGCTACTACAACATTGTCGCTTTATTTACTGTCAGTATTACAGTCCATCCCATAGGCCCACTGCTTCAACACTGACATATCACAGGAGCTCAAATAAGTGACATCCTAGACTTTTTTTTGTTGTGTAGCACAAGTTTGTGGAAGACCCATATTTTTTTTTCTCCAATGTCTGATTTTAATGAGTCTGTTTCCAGGATAGCACTGGAGTTCTGTTCTTGACTGAGAGGAGTGTAGTCTTCTGCTGTTATAGCTTTAACCTTCTTTGTTTTGTGCATTTTGAGAAACATTTCTGGTTACTGCAATAGTAACGATTGTTTAAAGTTTCAAGTTATATCCTTCCCGGCATGTTAAGACAATCTGCCCGTTTTCTGCAGATCATTTATAAAAACAAGGCATAATCAGTTTCAGAACTGTTGTGTGTGTTTTTTTTTTTATTCTGTATAGGTTATGGCCCATCTGGTATTTATGCCATGATTAAAATCACTTCATTCTTCATTCTCATGTTATCCTCTCGACCTGCATATGCAGTTTTGCATTCTTATGTTGCTACATAATTGGCTGATTAGAAAACTGCATGAATGAGCAGGTGTACAGGTGTTAATAATAAAGCGGATAGAAGTGATTTCGTAACTTTTTGCTGCATATATTTCCCAAAGTAAAATTAAGTTGATGGCTTAATGAGATGTATTCACACTCGGTGAATCTGAATTTACTCTAGTATCTAATCATCTTTTCAGTCCTTTTTTCTTTCTTTCCACACACTCATACACACACACAGACAGATCCTCTCACAGCCTCCTGTGTCTTCCTGCTTTGATGGGTCTTTGAGTGAGCTTAGTTAGAGTCTTCAGTAGGATGAAACAGAATGGTGCAGTACATCGGATTTCTATCCATGCAGCAATCACTCGAGGCAAAGTGCACTCTGCTTTTGACAATAAGTGAACTGCTATTTAGCAAAAGCTCTGATTTTTTCACCCTATAAGTATATTTTTTGTGTATATACTCAGAAATGATGGCCTGGGTCTTTCACGTGTGTATATTGTGCATGTTCGGTGCATATCCTCTCTAGTTTTCTCCCGCATTTTAGCAAATGTGTGCCCTTAGTGTAAGTCTGTGTGCATAACCTATGATTATGGATTGGCACTGTGTCTAGGTATGTCCCTGCTATGCAGCAACCTCCTATGCTACCATTTATAATCAGATTTCCCATAATCCTGACCAGGACTAAATGAGTGTGAATTCAGTGAAAAGAAAAAAATAAGTATGTAGGTTATATATTGTTAAGAATGTATGGATATACTAGGGGCATTAAATATTTGAAGAATAAGTCAGATTGAATATCTGCAGTAAATGGATTCATCTGCAAATTCTTTTCATTCACTGTGGGAAGCTCTTGGTAAAAATATTGCTAATTCTTGCATCATCAGTGATTATTGTTAAAAGATTGAATGAACAAATGTTACTATATTTTACTTCCAATAAGCTTTTTTTATATTTATTTTAGCATGTCATACTTATCATACTTCCTTAACAAATTTAAAAGCCTGGCAGTGCCCCAGAACCACACAATTCTCTTCCTTTATAGATTGAGATATAAGAAAATTACTATGTAGTGCTGGGAGTGTCAGTATGATTGTATGGTTTGCTTGGTGATTATGTCTTTTGAAAGGCTTCTTGGCTGGTAAGATTATCTGCTGTGTAGAGGAGCAAGTAATGATGAATATGTTCTTCTGATCTCCTGACCAGCAAATCGATTGACTCAACGATCCATATCCTCAGACATTCAGAGCTACAGGGCAGCAGCGTTCTCACCCGATTAGCTCTTTTAAAGACACTACTACATTAATTATTATCAATTATTCAATTTAATGTTATTTATATCGTATTGGGTTTTTCACAAGAGACATTATTAACCATAACAACTTATAAAAGTGCTTAGTGATTGGAATATCAAAGCTAGTGCTCGTAGACCTGATTCAAGGTACAGTATGTAGAGCTAGGATACTGTCTGCAATAACTGCAGAAAGGACAGTGACTATGAAGCAGGTGAGGCGCATTCACTGAGGGAAGGGAGGACAACTTTCTTAAAAGCATACAGCATTGCTCTGTGGAGTGAGGTAAACCTTCCATAAGGACAACCATTTGTTCTGCCTTCCACCAATCAGGTGTATATGATAAAGTGGCCAGACAGAAGCCACTCCTCAGCAAAAGATTGAGATTTCCAGAAGGTACCTAAAGGCCTACAGAGAAGCAAAGTGACAGCAGCCTAATGCCGTGGTCCTGTTTTTCAGCAGCAGAATTTTGAGAGGAAATAAAGAATCGAATATAAAGTGAAGCATTGTGAATAATTTCCATATGAAATTTTATATATAATATTTAAATGTGCATTATGTTTATATTACGATATTGCAACTAGTAATTATGCAGAAAAATATTTGTAAGTCAGTAAAAGTAAACAAGGCACAACAGACCAAATTTCAGTAAAAAAACTTAAGTCTGCTGGGTTTTACAAAAAAGACACAAGTATTACTAAATCACCTGAATAACTGTCAGTGATTCTTCAAGATCCTTCTAATAATAGTATTTATAGCATGATATAAAATGACCACTTGGACCATTGCTTAAATAAAAAAAACACCAGATATGAACTTCCTTCAGTTTGATCCTCTTTACTGAAACTCAGTGTTTTCTTTGATGAAGAAGTAGTTTCATTATATGTCAAGGCATCTGCGCTTTACAGCATGTCTAAGCTGGTAATCTCTGACACAATTCTTCTGGAGACTTTGACTGTCACACTTGCATCTTTTTTTGCTGTAAAACCCAGTTGCCTTTGTTATTTTTTCTCTACATAGTGCTCTGTGTAATTTGTTGCTTTATTTAAAAAAAAGCAACGTATTACACAAAAACTATTTATTTAAATATGTTTGTATTAATAAAATATTTTTTTAAATACAAAATATTTTAAACATTCTGTTCACTAGCAAAGAAATATTCACTGGCTCGCTGATGCCAATTGGCCATCTTGCCTCCATCCTAAAAAAAGATAGGATATTCATCAACAGAAATCTTTTTCTGTTTCAATCACTCATAGCGTGCATAGGGCAAGAAAGTCCTGTGAGGGTTGTGCAATAAAAAACTAAGCCAAACACGAGCACCGAAAACAATTGCCTTTGCTGCACACTTGACTGCTCTGGGATTTGCCAGGCTGGGGGATTGGGGTTAGTCATAGGCAGGTTCTTTGAATACAGATAGCTTAGCTCAAGGTTAGAGTTGGGAAAGATAAAACATGGTACAGGATTTTTATCAAATACAGGATGACACATTTGAAATTCATCAGTGAGATATTATTGCAGCATTGCTTTTGCTGGCCTTTTTTAGTGGATACTGCAAGAGTCGTCAAAACATGAGTTTAGTTGAAAAAATGAATCTCGCTAAAATTATATTAGCAAGATTAGTTACAGGCATGTTGCCATATTCCGCTCTTGAATTTTATTTTAAATAAATAAATAGATAGGCACTTTCCATAAAAAGGTATTCGGTTTAATTATGTGTTGACTTTGCATGTTCTCCCTGTTTCCTTTGTGGGTTTGCTCCGGTTTCCTCCTAAAGTCCAAAAACATGTATGCGAAGCAAATTTAAAACCCCCTGACTCATTAAATATAAATTTAACCTTGTCATGAATATAACATTATTATTGATATAACATTACTCCTGTCACAAATAGACATAGGCATTGAAATGGCTTAAGTAATAAAAACTCAACCGTTTAAATCCCTATGGTCATTTAGTGATTTCTAATAATCTGAACTTTCTTCTGTTTTCAGGCATAGCTGGCAATCCAGTGCAGTTCAATGAAAATGGGGATGCTCCTGGCCGCTATGATATCTACCAATACCAGTTAAATAACAAAACACCAGAGTACAAAATCATTGGCCAATGGACTGATCAGCTACATCTTAATGTAAGTCTTTTAAGCCTTGTATAAAAATTACATTCAGATTCTTTCTGTAACAAGTACAACGAATAGTTAGGTGCAAGCCTTTAAAGTGATTCGATATATATGCATATATATGCATATTTGTTTTTCTCTTTTGGCTTTTCCCTGCCACCAGGTGATTCCACAATAATTCACACGCATTGCCACATTGACACATGTTTTATGTCGGACGGCCTTCCTGACTCAATTTTGTCATAGGACCAGACAATATATATATATATAATTTTGTTTATGCCTTTTCCAGTACTTCCTATTATGGGTGTTGTGTTTTATGTTTAATGCATGATTTACATAAAGATTTGTTTCCGTAATTATTGAAGAAATGTAGGAGAAACAGTTTAAAATACATTGTGTTAAGCTGTAAAAAATACTCATTACAGATTTTTAGCAAGAATGATTTTTAACTACTAGCTGATATAAATATTGAGCAATGTTTTTTACACCACAGATACCAGAGATGCAGTGGCCAGGTGGCATAAAGCAAATCCCCTCCTCCATCTGCAGTCAGCCTTGCAAACCAGGCTGGCGTAAGAAGGTTGTAAAGGGCATCCCGTGTTGCTGGCTTTGTGAGCGCTGTGATGGCTACCAGTACCAAGCGGACGCCTTCACCTGTAAAATGTGCCGCTTTGACTTGCGCCCCAACAAGAATCACACAAGCTGCCAGCCAATCCCAATCATCAAGCTAGAATGGAGTTCACCATGGGCTGTCATACCTGTGCTCCTTGCCATCACAGGCATTATGGCCACCTTGTTTGTGGTGGTCACCTTCATACGTTATAATGACACCCCAATTGTGAAGGCATCAGGAAGGGAGCTCAGCTATGTTCTGCTTACAGGAATTTTTCTTTGTTATGCCACTACATTCCTGATGATATCATCTCCTGATGTTGGGATCTGTTCACTCCGGCGCATTTTCCTAGGACTGGGTATGAGTATTAGCTATGCTGCTCTTCTAACCAAGACCAACCGTATTTATCGTATTTTCGAGCAGGGAAAGATGTCAGTAAGTGCCCCACGTTTCATAAGCCCAGCCTCCCAGTTGCTGATAACTTTCAGCCTGATTTCAGTCCAGCTATTAGGGGTTTGTATTTGGTTTGTAGTAGACCCTCCTCAAGCTTTTGTGGATTATGAGGACCAGCGCATGGCGAATCCAGAGCTGGCACGGGGTGTGCTCAAGTGTGACATCTCTGACTTGTCACTAATCTGCTTGTTGGGGTATAGTATGCTTCTAATGGTCACATGCACAGTTTATGCCATAAAGACACGAGGGGTGCCGGAAACCTTCAATGAGGCAAAGCCAATCGGCTTCACCATGTACACCACCTGCATTATCTGGCTGGCCTTCATACCTATCTTTTTTGGCACATCACAGTCCACAGAAAAGGTAGGAAATATGGTTTTAACTGCAAAGAATTTCAGAAATATTAAATGGTATTCGCAACATAATTTTTCATGGAAAATTATAAGAATGTAGGCATTGGGAAGAGAGCTGCATTATGTTTATAAGATTTAATATATGAACAAGCAAGACCATCAAACAATGAAGTTTTGCAGATGTAGTAACATGTTAATAGAAAATGTCCACGAAACAAATAGAAGAAATGAGAATGGAGGAAATCAGCGTGATTGCTGTGGTGCATGTGGTGATAGTTTTGAGGTGGGGTAGTGTGTTTTTATGGGAGTGTGTGATAGAGCAATGAGTGGTGGTACAGGTGGGGGTGTGTGGGGACGACTATGCTGCTGCTGGAGGCGTGGGGTGTTGTGCTGAATCCGTTAAAGAATGTATTCAACTTTGGGCTTTGTCCACACTATCTCTAACGGTCTGATGTCTCCCTTTGAAGCTAGTGATCTGCTTCATACTAGTCGACACCTCCCTGTTGGAGTTCTATTTTCAATTTAATTTACTTTTATTGCCATAATATCAATCCCGGTTTATAAAGGATATCGATATACTGTTTATCCTCTCCAGTACAGAATAGATATAGATAATAAACACAAAATGTGACAAGGGTCCCATTTCATCATAGGGCACACACAAACACACACAGGAAACTTTTTAGAAACCAATTCACCTAGCATGGGAGGAAACCAGGCAGCATGGTGATGCAGTAAGTTATTCGTTTTCTCCCACAGTCCAAAGTCATGCAGTTGGATTATTGGTATCTCTAACTTTTCTAGGGAATCTCCATCAGATTATCCCTATACCACAGAGCACTTCGGTGCAGCTAATCACCGTGTGTATATCAACACAATAGTGGCCTGTCTAGTGTATTCCTTATGTTTGCAATGTGCTGCCAGTCAGGCAGCGGCTGACCCACAACAATAACTGTGTTACTTTCACTGTTAGAGTATTTGCAGTGGAGGTAATGTGCAAATGACAGTTGTACAGAATACAATTAAAATGAAATGTGCATATTGTCATATGAGCTGACGGAGTACAGTTTGTGTATGAGCTAGGAATATGCTGGGAAATGTACATACAGTTTCGTGTATTTAGAATATTTGATAGGTTCCACTGCTGCTTGTTGTTTACAGTTGCCACCATGTAATCTCCATTTTAGTGCGTCAAAGGGACACTGAAAGGAAGCAGAAAATCGTCTTTGCTCAATGTTTGGATGAAAGTGTCTTATGCCAAATTGTGAAACCATTTTATAACATGATATTATAATTGCCACAATTATAAAAAAATCAACATTTTAATATAGCCCTGACTTAGCTTCATTTAAGATGATAAGTATAGCTGAGACTGGGTCATATGATGACATCTTTCAGAGCAATTAAATTTAACTTTATCCCCTGGAATTTGATATAACATAACTGTCACCTATTTATTACCCGGTTTATAAAAACATTGCATCCTATGACTGTCACATAGGCCATTATGCATACTTTACACAATGTCTTGCATTTTAAAATATCATTATAGTATATACAGTGCTGCTGTACTGCTGTAACATGTACCTAGCAACCAAAATCTCCCACCTCATCTAACAGAAATGCATATTTTAATTACTTCCTTTCATAAGCTCCATCTACCTCATTCCTTTCATAAGCTCCATCTACCTCATCCATCCAAACAGGACCATTAGCTCTATAAAATATGAAATTTGTTTGTTCTCTAAATACACCTGGCATCTGCGTAGTTACTGAAATGCACTGCAGAAACTGTAATTTAGTGCCTACATCTACCAAAACCAGTCCCATGCTCTAGCTCATTTAGCATTGCTAACACTCTGCCCTTGTTTTCCACAACACTGTCCTTGTTGAACAAACCTAATCAACCAACTATTAATAACAACAGGCATGCTTTTAATCTCTAAGCCCTTTTTTCTAATGCCCTAAGAACTTGACTATGTCTCTCTTGACCCTGTGACAAACTAAATAGTTAAAATATGTTTCCCAAATCCTGCACACCACTTATAACTAGGACCCTCACCTATCCACTGTCCGAGATTCTGTGACCTGGAAGGACATCATATGTTGCTACCAACAAGAACTAGATACTCGCTTCCATTGACCATAATTCACCAAGTGATTCCACAATTTTCAACACTATCCCATTTCAACCACTGACACTGTTTAGCCTTTAAGCCAGCAGTTACATGACTTGCTTCCTCTTACTCTCTAATAAAACTAATAACCATTTGCCTTCTATCTGATGATATGACCGGTCTGCATGCTTTACACTTTTCACGTAACCCTAGTCCTGCCCACCCATCCTGCCTTTCTTAGCACATTGATCTAAACTATTCACTGGAAATTCTAGTGTCCCATTTCTAAATAATGCTACACTACTTAAGCACTTTGGTATGCCCAGCCACGTCCTTATGGCATTGTTTATTATTCTTCTGCGCTTAAATAATTGGAACATCAAATACTATCAGTGACCATCTTTAATGGGGAAGCAAACCAAACTGCACACCTAATTTTAATTTACCTGGCATGAAAAACCTATCAGTGCTCATAATTGCCGCCACTATTTCCTTCCTCGGCATACAACCTGCTCTCTGTCACTCAGTGCTGCAGTATACTATCTGCCTAAACTCTTAATTTGTTTCTCCAAGACAGAAAACACAATAAGTTACACATGAGCAAAAGCGCAGAAGATGATCATAAACAGCAGAGA
>JAOUQV010000014.1:6150783-6164363 GCA_028565295.1 Aspidoras spilotus | reverse complement strand
CTGTAAATCACAATTCTTTCATGCAGTATGGCAGTACTATGAGGTAAAACATAACCTATTATTTCTTGCAAATAAATTAACCCTTTGTTGGATGCTCCTTTTATAATCAGTATTTGTCATCTCAGCACTTTCCATTTAAATTGCTAATAGTGGAACCTTCAAAGGACAAGTGAAAATATTGGAAATTACAGAAATCTTTTAAAATTACAGGATTATTTGTTATTGCATTTTAGAATGTTCTTTCTTGTAATGGAAGGTAATTGTTGGACTGCAGCAGGGTGGGCTTTCTATAATTGTCAAGTACTTACACACTACCACCAAACATGTTATAACAAAGATGTCAATGTACAAAACTTGTCATCATCACATGCCAAAAGAAGACACAGTGTCTGTCTGGTGGCATGTTTGTGTGTATATGTGTGTATGATTGTGAGAGATGGATGATGAGCTGCTGGTTTCTGACTAAGCCTCTGAGCAAGTCTACAGTGGAACATAATGTACTACACTGTCACATTCCTATTCACACTGGGTATCTGGCAGTTCACATCACCTCTGTGGGTCACACAAGCTTCATTATGTTCTAGGCTTTCCTTCCATAAAATACATAATATAGAGTATTCTAACTATATTTTACATGAGTGCAAGATTATAATTGTATTTGGTAAGTAAGTGAAGTTTATTTATATAGCACTTTTCTCAGACAGGTCACAATGAAGGAGATAGCAAAAAGGATAATAATACAATAAGATAATAATGATACTACTACAGTAAAATTAGTAGAATTAAATAAAATAAATGATCAAAACCTATATACACAATAAACACTGTAAAATGTACAATTATGAGAATGTCTGCTTAAAAAAGTACGTCTTCAGCTGTTTTTAAAAGATTCCACAGAGTCGGATGACCTTACTGGCAACTAATGAATTGAAGTTAACAATGGTGAGATGTGTGTCTCTCAGACTTAGTGAGCAGCCTCGCGTTTTAAACTGCAGAAAATATAATGAAAAAATCAGAGGGCCTAACATGATCCCTGTGGGACCCCACTGTACAGAGGGGTTGTGTGCGACCTATTATCATTGGAGGACACTCAGAAACTCCTTTCCTCAAAACAAGAGATAAACCATTTGAGGGCTGTTCCAGAGATTCCAACCCAATCCCTTAACCTGTCAATCAGTATGGTGTGATTGACAGTGTCAAAAGCTGAACTCAAATCAAGTAAAACAAGTATTTTCCAGTGTCAGCAGCCATCATTAAATCATGTGGACTGTAACAAGAGCAGACTTTTTTCAAGGCAGCAGTCAGCTGGTTAGCCAATACCTTCTCCAGAATTTTACCTAAGAAGGGCAAGTTTGAGGTCGGTCTATACTTACCGAGGACTGCTGGGTCAATACTGGGCTTTTTTAGAATATGTCTAACAATGGCATGTTTAAAATAAGATGGAACGCACCCACTTGACAATGACGAGCTCACTATAGCTAAAATAGGTGGACCAAAACCTTACAGCAAAATGTAAATGTATTATATCAAGAGATCTGATGCAAGGCGTCAATAACCTGATCACATTTAGTGTGTCTTGAAGTACAACATGTTTTAAAAGAATCCAAAATCAGGAACGGATTTTATAAATTTTTAGAAGACATCCCTGGGACAGGTTGAATGCTGGACATGATATCTTTAACCTTATCAACAAAGAAATTGAGAAAGTTGTTACATTTCTTTCCAATAAACAAGGGGTACTAAGTGTAGGGGAAAATAATATTTCTAAGTATTGCATAAAACCTTGGGATTTCTATTGGACACAACAACTAGACTAGAAAAAATTGCTAATATAGCCTCCCTTACTGCACTGTTAAAAGTATGCCTAAGCTCTTTTAAGAATAATTGGCGTACCTCTAAGCCAGTAGTCTTTTATAGTCTCTCAGTTCGACGACTTGAGCCACGAACCTCATCTGTTAAGCATAGTGGTGTATTCTCGTTTAACCTGGACTTGACTTTTAACTGTGCTACTGTATCCAGGACTTCCTTGTAATGAGCATTTCCCCTTGTGTTAGCACCTCAACATTGTTAACATTGATTACAGAATCATACTTCTGAGTTATATAGCGATGATTGACAGTGCTCATAGGCCCAACTGGGGCTTCATTGTTAGAAAGACTGAAAAATATGCATTTGTGGTCACTGATTGACAGATCCTCAAAGTAAATTTGCTTTATATTTAAGCCCAGAGTAAACACCAAGTCGAGTGTATGGCCACCTGAGTGAGTGCCAGCAGAAATCAATTTCTTAAAATGAAAAGAGTCCATAAGATTTATAAAACCTGTAGCAACATTTTCAGCAATGTGGATATTAAAATCACCAAGTAAGAGCACTGGAAGGCGGGAAGAGCACATTTTGATAAGAGAAGTTAAATCCATTAATTCCAATAGGAATTTATTGGCCCTGGTGGACAATAAATCAGAGCACATAACTATGGATTTATTTTTCCAACCTTTCTTAGCCAAAGTTCAAACGTAGCGTAAAGATAATGGATAGATAAAAAATAAAAGATTTTAAAAAGTGTAAATATTTAGTACAAAGAAAAAATAATATTGATGATGAATGATAAAGATTTTTTTATATGTATAGGTCCATAATATTATTTATATATTTATAATAGCCTTAGACTTTTGGACTTTATATTATAACCCAAATGTTTTTCAATAATGCACTTACAATAAAAAAAAGACATTTACGATTATGAAATTAAGCAAACCTAAAAAATGCAGTATTCACTAAGGACATCTATTAAAATTGACTCGGCTGCCATGGTTAATAGTCATAGTCATTGGGACCAAAAGATGACTGGTCTAACCCTTCATCCAGCAAGTACCTGATGGAAATGAAGAACATTTCAATAAAAATACAAATTATTATTATTAATAATCCAATAATAACTCTATTCTTTCTCTCTCTTTTTCTATATCCATCTATCACTTAGCTGCCCTGAAATCTAGAGTTCCACGAAATAAAGACGTGGAAGAAAATGTGGAAGAAATCAAACAATACAGATCAAACTGCCACAAGGCATGGTGGTAAGTACACAAATGCACTCTGCAGTCACACACTAGCATTATGCTGGCTACAAATATGTTGAATTATTTACAATTTTCCTCCAGAAATGACAGATATCACAAATCACTCTTTATGTCTTGCATCTATCTGTCTAAACTAGATGTGCAAGCTATTGTTATTACATCTGAAAATAAATATTTTAGGGAAAAATTGTACCTGCATGGAGGGCTTACTTCCATGTAGCAAAGCTACATTAGGACACCAGATTGTATATTGTAATGTAGACATCAGTTGCAGAAATAAGTGAAATACAAATTCTACAGGCGAAACACATTTTTTACAACAACAAACAAATGATTACATGCAAACAATTTCTTCTACCCAAAAGTTGGCTAGTGCTCAAGTAAGTGCACTTGTAGGAGGTGGGTGTTCATAAAGATTATTATGTTTAGAGTCAAGGGGAGTTTGTTCCACCAGCTTGGTGCCAGTACAGCAAAAAGTTTGTCTCTTATGTGTCCTAGATTATTGGGTCAAATCACGTCATACTTAAAGCACGAAAAGCTCTGGGTAAAAACTGGGCCATTGCCACCAAGTAGGGAAAGACTGGACCATGGATTCAGTTTTATATCATATGCAGGCAGATACAGGAACCCAGTGCAGGGTACACAGCAAGGCAGTAAGATGGCTGAATTTGATAAGGTTGAATACAATTCCAGCTACTGGCGCCAGGTTGCCTAAATTTTTCTTAATTGTAAAATCGTTCTACAAGTGCATCTCAATAAATTAGAATATCATCAAAAAGTTAATTTATTTCAGTAATTTAATACAAACAGTAAAATGCACACATTATATACATTCATTATAAACATAGTGATCTATTTCAAGTGTTTATTTATGTTAATGTTGATGATTATTGCTTATAGACAATAAAAAAGCCAGAATCAATATCTCATTAGAATATTAGAATATTATATAAGACTAAAAAAAGAATTCTAATGCAGATACTATATTTTGGCTTACTGAAAAGTATGTACAGTAAATGCACTCAAAACTTGGTCGGGGCTCCTTTTGCATGAATTACTGCATTACTGGAGGCATTCAACCTGTCAAACTGCTAAGATGTTATGGAAGCCCAGGTTGCTTTAATAGCAGCCTTCAGCTTATCCTTATTGTCTGGTGCCTCTCATCTTCCTCTTGACAATACCCCATGGTGTTTAGGTCGGGAGTGTTTGCTAGCCAATCAATCAGACTCTAGGACCTTGATTTCCAAATGAAATGCAAAATTTACTTTCATATGAAAATAATACATTGGACCAATAAACAACAGTCCAATTATTTTTCTCTTCAGCCCAGTTAAGAAGATTCTGGCATTGCCTCTTGGTCATGAGTTGCTTGATAGTCCTTGTGAATCTCCCCCAAAATTTTTAATGGCCCTTTCTTGACAATCCTCTTAAGGCTGGGGTTATCCCTGTTGCTTGTGCAACCTTTTCTACCGCACTTTTTTCCATCAATGTGTGGGTGTGCAGGTAGTATAGTGAAGGGGGACAGCTAATCGTGAACCATGCCAGGGAGACAAAGTGGGAGATGGAGGAACTAAAACGTATTTTTAGCATTGTTTTATGCATTTTTATTAGTTATTAAATGTCTTGTTATGTCAGTTATAGTTTGATTAAATGTTAGTGTTTTTTTGCTGTTTTGTTGCTGTTTTCATGTTTCTTAGGGGAATTCATGGGGTTAAGGGGTTTTGTGTGTGTGAGCGAGTCTGACTGTATGTGTGTAACAGCCAGTTCTTAATAAAGAGCATTTTCCTATAGTCTGGGTTTTCGCATCCTTGCTGTAACAACACATTGGTGTCAAAAGTAGGATTGGCTATCTAAAAATAAAAGCCATTTGTGAAGAGGTCGACTTTCTCCAGGGGAAGTTGAGCAGGCTCTGTCCGCAAGACCAAGTGAAATTGAAGCAGCTTGCCATGATGGGAAGAGAGGACCAGAGCGACCAGAGAGGGCGGGCCCACGGCACAAACACAGAGAGACAGTGGCAGACCCGAAAAAATCTGTGGCAGACAGCAGCTGCCCCTATCAGCAGGCGAGCACCAACTCGGCAGCAGCAGAGAGCACTTCCCCACCGACAAACACAAACGTTGTGGCAGGCAGAAGCACAGCACACCCAGAGGTGCTATAGTTGCCACACTACGATGGCGGCACCAACTGGGAAGCCTACCACACCCAGTTAGAAATTGTCGTTTTCACTGTGGGGCTTAGGTGTGAACTGATCAGGAACAGCATTTGGGTGGGCCGATTAAGGAAAACTTCATCCTGGGGTCAGACTTTTTAAAGTGCGATGTCTGTCACATATGGATTGGGGTGTGGACATGTTTAACTTTCCAACAGAAACTTTATACTTCAAATAAGAAGCCGCTTCTAAACAAGATCAAGAAACGCAGATGTATTCTCAGGGCCAAGGCTTACATAAAATGGACTGTGACAAAGTTGAAAACTGTTCAGTCACAGGAATCAAAATTTGAAGTTCTTTATGGAAATCAGGGATGCCGTGTCATTAGGACTAAAGAGGAGAAGGACGACCCAAGTTTTCAGCTCTCAGTTCAGAAGCCTCTGATGGTATGGGGTTGCATTAGTGCATGTGGCATGGGCAGCTTACACACATAAAAGGTTTTATAAAAATTTAAATCTATTAAACCCCGTGATTTAATGAGTCTGGACAGAACTCTCACAGTATCACAGTCTGCATTTAGTGACACTCTGTTTCTTCTGCTCATGTAAATGGCCAATTTTGCTGGGCCAAAGATAAAATTGATCAGCTGACACTTGACACTTGATGTTTACGCACATATTTAAAACCCTAAATAAAAATAACGGGAGTAAAAATCACATTAAGAGTCTGTAAAATGCTACTTAATAAAACAAAGAGTGGTGAGAGTCTAGAGCGGTGAATAAAAGCATGGAAAAACAGTCTCTCTATCTGTGCAGAATGGACACTGTGGGGTGACCTCAGGGTTCAAAATACAGATAAAAGCGTTAACAGCGACTATACCATCTAAAATCCTCCACTGCAGGGCACAGGTTCTTTTGGCTAATGGTAGTTTATACAGTGCCCTTTATTCAGGTTTAAATTTTGAATTAAAACTCAGTATATTTCTCCATGGGGTTCCTTTCCATTCAAATTTTTTTTATTTAAAAACCTTACACAGGCTCTGTAGAGCAGTTTAGCCGACACTGTGTCCAAGTTCATCCCCCTTTGCCTTTACACTCCAGAAAAGGACTGTCACAATCATCTAGGTCTGGAGCGATGCTCAGCTGTGGAAAAGAGGTGTCATTTGTTAGGCTGTTAGTAGTATTACATTCCATCAGCTGAACCCGCTCGTCTAATGTTAGCATTGACCTCGACCGGTGCAGAAGTTGATTTACAACACGTACAGACCTTATTCCCATACGTGCTGCCAGATCCTCTGCCCGTGAGAAGTCAGGCCCTGTGACGTTAATAAGCTGACGAAGTGTGACGATCCTGGAGGATAGAAGAACTTTGGACAGCATCGGGGTGGTCCATCTAAGGCTAGTGGCTTGTCCAGGAGCCCATGAATGGTTCTTTGTCCTGTATATTCCCTTTAAAACAGTTTCAAATTTTAAATAGTCCACAGTAAAAGTCAGGTAGTCCAGATAAATTCAGTGTACTCGTATTAAAATCAGCACTATATCAAGTTCAAGGTTTTCCACCATTTGCAGTATTACACCGGCCAGCTTGTGCCACAGGAATGATGCTGCAAGATTGTTCATCACCAGCGTTCGCCCCCTGTAGGACATTTTCGGAACCAGCCACTTCCACTTTCCCTTTACATGCTCTTCAGTACCCTCCCAGTTTTTCCTTAAAACAGCATTACCTAGGTATACACCCAAGTATTCTTTCCAGACAAGACCACCTGGCAGTGTCAGCTGCTCCCTGTCCCACCTTCCAATTAAGACTGCATCACTTTTAGCCCAGTTGATCTTTGCCGATGATAAAAATTCAAAGCCCTTTAAAACATTTGTATTCACAAATACAGCGAGATCATCTACATAGGCTGATAAACAGAGAGTGTACCTTAGAAATATTAAAACCTGAGAGTTTTTTCTCTCTGTCTGCATAAAAGTGGCTTGATCGCTATTGAGTACAGCATGCCTGAAATGCTCCATTACCTTAGTTAATCTCGAGGCTAATGCTTTTGAGAGTAGCTTGCAGTCAGTGCACAGTAGCGAGACTGGGCGCCAGTTCTTCAGGTAGGAGAGGTCTCCCTTTTTTGGAAGTAGGGTCAGGACAGCTCTCCTGCAGCTTAGAGGGAGAAAAAGAACTTAGAAGGAGCATCCATCTCAGTAACGTTTGTGAATCATGACTGGACCAGCGCCTGCTGTGCTGTTATACCCAACAGATCATTTATTAAAGCTTTTTTACTTTTATGGGCTTTAATTTTCCCTCAATTTCCTGTGGCTTCCAAATGCTGGAGCTCCACTATTTCAATCTCCAGAGCTTTCATAGATCTACTGATTTCTTTCGTTGGCAAAATACCTTTACTTGTATTTTTGCCATTTTACACCATTCTTGTAAAGAGTTAAAATTTAGATTTCTATGATTTAAAACTGTTCCATAAATAAATGAAAAGACTTTTAAAAATTGGCATCATCCAAAAGTGCGGTGTTGAAATGCCAGTAGGCACTTTTTGGCTTCACATGTTCTTTATTGAGAAAAAACCTGGGACAACCTGCATACTGGGACAATAAAAGCCTTCACAAAAATGAATAATTTGGTCTCTAAAAACATAAAACCTATCCAATATAGCCTGTGAGAGTGTGTACTCTACTGAATAGGCCCACGTGTACTGTCTACAATTTACATGTAGTTCTCTCCATACATCTAATAGGTTGTGGGCCTTCATCTTCTCCCACAGACGTTTTCGGGAGGCCATATGAGGTTCTGTATGGTTCCTGTCTTTGTTCTCTGCTGTACAGTTTAAATCTCCACCCAGAATTAAAATTACGGAATTGTTGAAATAAGATTTTACTGTGCTTAGCTCATCTAAAAACACCATTTTCTCCACCGGATTGGTGGGAGCATACACACAGATAAAAATTAAAACCTCATTCTCATAAAAAGCTTTTACTTTTAAAAGCCTTTCTTTTTAAATCTCCTCGACTGTAAAAGAAACGGTAATAAAACTGCGTGTAAATAAAAGAAGGGCAACCCCTCCACTGAGTGAGGTATTGTGACTTGAAATCGAAAACCCCTCCCACTCACTCACCCAGTCAGCAGCATTGTTGTGATCGCTGTGGGTCTCCTGCAGCATTGTGACATCAATGTTCTTCTGCTTTATTAATTCATAAAGCTTTACCCTATTTTCCTAATCTTTCGTACCATTAATATTCAGACTCGCAATATAAAACCCGTTTATTAAAATAAAAGTAAAGGATATTAGTAAAGCCATCTATCTTCACATTTTTCTGATATTTAGTATTCTTTAAAAAATCCTTTATTTCACTGACTGTGCTAACGACTAGCACATTAGCTTTTTGTGAGTCACTCAGGACTCCTTCCACTGCAACTTCTTTCTTTGCCTCTCTGCTTCCTTTTAGTCTGTGTTTTGAACTGGGGCACATCCTCCATCTCCACATCGCTGGTGTAGTGTCTGGTGTTTATGGGTGGAGGCTCTGCACTTCTGTAGCTGCCATTGCCTGCACAGTCGTTACCATCACGGGACGATCACCCACTGTATATTTTTCTGTGTCTGTACTGGCCTTCTCCGTATTTGCTCCAATTTTCCCAGACTCTGGTGCAGCCGCAGCTCTGGGGCACTCAGCAGCCGGTTGCACCTTTGCCGCGGGGGGGCGGCCCCGGCAGTATCGGCTGCATCCTGGCCACCCAGAATCACCGGGTTCACCCTGCCCCTCAGGACAGGCCCGAGCCAGATGCCCTACCTGGTTACAATTAAAACATTTATTATCTGTGTCTAAGGAGACAAAAATACTGTAGTCGTAACCATCAACATTAAACTTAAAAACTGAGTTAAGCTCATCAATGCCCTCCTTCAGTACCATGAACATCACTCTGAAACAGATCATGTGTTTTAAGTTTTGTGAGTTCATGCCCAGAGGAATTTTCTTACCTTTGGACATAACATGACCATATCTCATAAGCTCTGTAAAGAATTAATTGATCAGGGATGAAAGGTGGAACATTGGACAGTATAATTCTTCTAGCAGGTGAGCTAAGAGTTGACACACTGATCAGTTCATTATTTATCACAATGCTACTATCAATCAGTTTGTTTGCATTTTCAATAGTATTGAGGAAAATAACTGTAGCACTGTTCATTCTTGAAGCAGCCACCATATTTGCATGACCTACCACATCTCCAGCAGCTAACACACATTCAAAAACAAAAATTGGCTAAACGCCAACTGCTCTCAGCACGCTCCACATGCCACTCGTCACTCACGCCGCACCTGAGCAGTATAATAAGGGGGTGTGAGCAAGACGGGTGTAAACAAGAGCGCCCTAAGCGATTGGAGTGCACACAAATTAAAACAAACAGAAACTCGCAGCAACCGCTGCGTCTGTACATAAACATAAGCAGAAACATGAACATATCCATAAATACATATGTAGTCCTTGAGTCCATGGCCTGAAATCAAACACAAGAACAAGAAAACAAAACAAATTGTATTCACGACCGCGCAAATACCTAAAAATGGACTTACAAATTGCTGCTACTGCACAGTATTTAACAATGTATTAATTTTTTATTGCATGTCATTTTTGCATCTATCCAAAATCCTGTGGAATTTATGGGGTCTAAAGTATACGTTTCTTGACTAATATAATGCCTTCCTCGTCCCCTAAGAGACAGGGGGACCAGTTGAGCAGTGCTAGATGACCGTAGTGCATGAGGTGCAGTGTGGGGTGATTTAAAGATGGCTAATTTACCTTAAATAAAAAATAATGTAAATGAAGAAATTGTAATATACATTTAAATGAAAATATTTTTCTTAGGTATCAAAAGAAGATCAAAGGTTCCTGGGGTTATGATTACACAGTATGTGGAGGAATTGCCAGATGGGAAATCTACTCCTGATTTCACTCGCAAACCCATAGCTTTGACTATACAAGAAGGTATGGAGTTTGCCAATATGCCGTAATTGCTAGTTTTCATATTTCCTATAGGAGAAATTTCTTCATTTACATTATTTTTTCATTTAAGGTAAATTAGCCATCTTTAAAGCCATTGTGATCGGAGAACCCATGCCTACTGTGTCATGGAAAAGAGCAAACGGAGAAATAAATGATCCTGAAAGGTATCATAACAAATATGACCCTGCAACCAGGGAACATACCTTAGAGGTAGGTATGCTAACTCACTATAATTTGATACATAAAACCTTCTTCAGAAATTAGTGTATACTGTAGCTTTGTAGTATCTACACAAAAATATACAACTGTATATATACTTCATTGAATTGTGTTATTTTATACAGATGCCTAAAGTCAGTGGTGAACAAGCTGACACATACAAATGCTATGCTGTAAATGAGTATGGAAAGGCAGTCTGCCCTGTTGTTCTGAATGTTATTGAAGGTACAGTATATCATTTTCATAGTTCATAACATATACGTATACTTTCCGTTTAATCAAGCCCTACAGCACTATGACACATTTATTTCACACACACCACATTTGTTCTCTGTTGCAGTTGGATTCAAAAGAAATAAAATAATGAAGACTGAAGACTGTATGTTGTAGAACTGCTCTGTATCCATTTTTATTTATATTTCATAAATTATAAAATGAAATTTGTACTACATAGCAATAAAATAATGTTGCTATTATATATTTCTCTATAACCACAACTTAACAAATCAGTTGAAATTATATTTGCAATATATAACCAGTGTCCAGTCCCAAATTACATTCCATTATCTTTTTAGGGAATGACCCATCAGAATTCAGAAACAAACTTCGGAAAAGGTATTGCCTTTAATATTTACATTCTAAATGCACCACAAGTACACAATCTTTCTGATTACTTTTGATGTATAATGGTTCCTGTTCAATCTGCAGTGTGGGGAAAAAAATAGTTGAGAAAAGGGATGGAGAAATCGATGAAGCTGTTTTGGACCTGTTACTATCTGCAGAAAAGAAAGACTATGAGCGGATTTGTTTTGAACATGGTATCACTGATTTTCGAGGAATGCTAAAGAAACTGACTGACATGAAGCAAGAAAGAGAGCAAGAGCAGGCTATGGTACTTTGTCGACATTTTCTGTAAAACACAAAATAAGAATTTAAAATAAATATTGACTCATAAAATTTGTCAAAACTGTGGGAAATATTTTTGTGTCTTTTATTAGTTCATTAAGCAAATTAGTAATCTAAGACACATTGAAGTGAAATCAGAAAATTCAGCAACCTTTGAGCTGGACATGGACCTCAAAGACCCCAACAGTCGCATCTTCCTTTATAAAGTAATGATTGTTTATTGACGTTAAAGATAAGTGTGTGACAAATTCATGCACAATATATATATGAATGTTTTGGCTCCAATACTGTTTTGATAAAATAAATTCATTTGCATTTGTGTTCAGAATGGCATCATGGTTCCATTCAGCAAAGATTCAGACAATGAGGTAAAACACTACTTAAAGCAAGTTGGAAAAAAGTATGTATTCACAGTAAAAAATCTTAATCCTGAGGATGCTGGTATTTATCAAGTGGACGTTGAGGGAGTCAATGTCTTCTCAACAGAATTCAAAAGTATGTTTAAAGTGATGAGATAATTGCTTTAAAAAAAGAAATGATAAGTTTTGTGAAATTTTAAGTTCCCATTATATATCTCTTTTTATGTATTTCAGTCCCTCCTGTAGATTTTCTAGTGAAGATTCAGGAAGTGAAGGCTGAAGAAAGAGAGGACGCCATATTTGAGTGTGTGACTTCTCTACCTATAAACCAAATTGTATGGACACTGAAAAATAATACATTATCCAAAAGTAACAAATATGAGATTACTGTTTCTGAGGACAAAATGATCCACCGACTTAAGATTATAGATTGTATGCCTGTGGATTCTGGAATCTATTCAGCCATTGCTGGCATAAAGTCATGTAGTGCCTGGCTTGTGGTGGAGGGTAAGTTTACTCTACAATTTATTAATCGCTGAAATATATATAGATTTAATTATCTTTAACTTAAATTAGGAGTAGAAAATAACAAGTAAGAGATACACAAAGCTACAAGTAAAAAGTGTGTCTTTTGCAGCTAATAAAGATTCCACCACGAAAGGTAAAAAGTCAGCCCGAAAGACTACTCAAGCTGGTGGCAGTGGAGCTGACCTGATAAAAATTGCTGCTGATCAGCAGGAAAAAAACAAGAAGGACATGGAAGATGCCATTGAAGCTGCAAATAAAGGCAAAAATGAAACTGAAGATTCAAAAGCAGCGGCTGCTACTCAGGCTGTTCAGGCTGCACTTGCTGAAACTAAAGACCAAGCTGAAGCAGAGGCAGCACTAGCAGCAGCTAAAGCTAAAGGTCAAGCTGAAGCAGCGGCTGCACTTGCGGCAGCTAAAGCTAAAGCCGAAGCTGAAGCAGCGGCTGCACTTGCAGCAGCTAAAGCTAAAGCTGAAGCTGAAGCAGCGGCTGCACTTGCGGCAGCTAAAGCTAAAGCCCAAGCTGAAGCAGCGGCTGCACTTGCGGCAGCTAAAGCTAAAGCCGAAGCAGAGGCTGCACTTGCGGCAGCTAAAGCTAAAGCCCAAGCTGAAGCAGAGGCTGCACTTGAAGCAGCTAGATATAGAGCTGAAGCAGAGGCTGTGCTTGCTGCAGATAATGCTAAAAAGAAAGCTAAAGCAGAGGCTGAACTTGCGGCAGCTAAAGCTAAAAGCCAATCTGATGCAGACGCTGTGCTTGCAGCAGCTAAAGCTAAAAACCAATCTGAAGCAGAGTTTGCAAGAGAAAGGGCCCAAGCAGAAGCTGAAGCAAATACAAGAAAGTTGACTGAGACCAAGACTACGCAAAATAGATTGAGTGCAGAAGACATTGTGAAAGCAGAAACTGCTGGAACCATAAATATAAGTAGAACAGTGGAAAATATAGCTGCTCAAATTGGAGGGAATGCTAATTCTGCTGGTGGTGCCAATCCTGCAGAAAGTTTCAGTTTTGCTGGAAATGCTAATCCTTCAGGAAGTTCTGGAATTGCAGGGTGTGTTGAAGGTGTGGGTCATGTAGGAGTTGATACCTTATTGAAGAAAGGTTCTGATGCTGGGAAAGGCACTAATGCTAAATCTCAGAAACAAACAAGAACAGACGCTTTAACGGCTGATAATATCAAAGGTAAGGACATAGTATAGGCTCAATAGCTTAAAGATGATAATAATCTGCTATTTAAAATAAACATGTTACTCACCATATATATATATTTATATATACAGGGGTTGGACAATGAAACTGAAACACCTGGTTTTAGACCACAATAATTTATTAGTATGGTGTAGGGC
>JAOUQV010000014.1:6137948-6149463 GCA_028565295.1 Aspidoras spilotus | reverse complement strand
CTTCTTCAGAAATTTCTTTTTATGGCATAACCTCCTTGTGGAGTGTGCCAATGAATTCCCCATGATTGTTTAGCCTAGCAGTCCACCCCTTGTGAATCTCCCCCAAATTTTTAAGAGCCTTTTCTTGACGATCCTTCCAAGGCTGTGGTTATCCCAGTTTCTTGTGTACCTTTTTATAACACACTTTTTCCCTTCCACTCATCTTTCGATTGATATGGTTGGATACTGCACTCTGTGAACAGCCAGCTTCTTCAGAAATTTCTTTTTATGGCATAACCTCCTTGTGGAGTGTGCCAATGAATTCCCCATGATTGTTTAGCCTACTGAACCAGACTAAGGCTTTTAACACTTAGAAAGATTTTAAACACTTAAACACATGTTTGAACGTGTTTTGCGTTAAATATTCTAATTTTTTGAGATAATGACTTTTCATTGGCGGAAGACAATCATCAACAGTAACAGAAATAAGCACTTGTTTAAAAATATATAATGTATGTAATGTCTCTATCTTTATTTAAATACACACTGTCAGCCTTTGAACAAGCCTTCATATTCAGTTCAATTGCATTTTATCCTATATCACCTTTACAATGGAACATTGTCACAAAGGCGATTTAAAGAATAAAATATATTAAATAAAAAAGTTTTCCTAATGAGCAAGCCAGGTGGTGACCGTGGCAAAGAAAAACTCCCTGTTATTATAAGAATAAAAATCTTTGAGAGGAGCCAGACTCAAAAGGGAAACCAATCCTCTTTTAGGCAATAACAGATTAAACAGCTTATAGGAAGATTCTGTAGTAAGGTGTAAACAGGAAATAAGTTCATATGTATATCCTCAGCATGAACCGGTCACCGGTCTTTCTCAGTGATGCCAGCCCCCAAAGAAAGCAGACCATCTGGGTAGAGCTGGCAGGTGTAGGAGACAAGGTCAGGATCAGCACTGTCTCAGTAGTACCAGTTAACATATAACAATTTCATAACAGAGGCTGCAGGCCTGTGGCGACTTTGGACTTGTCTGCTTTACTTTATTCATACTTTGAACATAGTCTTACCAGTCTCATATTAATATTGACACCAGTCAAACCAAACAACATAAAAACAAATAACTGCACACTCCTATTCTTTCATGCAATTGACAAGTTGGGCAGCCACTGTTTCTTGCACCACATTTTTTAATTGACTTCATAAATACTTCAGTAGAGAAAGCAACGTTGTATGGAAAGGCCAATTTGACAGTGGCCAAGAAACGTTTCTGTATAACTAGAGTGTGAATACTTTTTAACTCACCATTGTTATATAGTATTTATAACAAATATTATTATTATTTTTTATTTTTTTATTATTTTTTTATTTATCTACATTACTGCAATTTCTGTCATTGATACTTCTTTTCATGAAATTTTATAGCTTCTGATAAATATAAGAGATTGACAGCTGTGAATGTTTTAACTTTCTTTATTTCATATTACAAAAGTTTCAAATCTGTTCAAATTAATGAAAGTATACAAATAATATTTAATAATCTAACACTTACGCTTGCAGAACCTACAATTTTCCAAGCCAAACAAAATTGGCAGCCAGAACAGAAGGACAAACATTCAGTAGAGGCCAATGAGCTAGAGCAGACTGAAGAACAGCCACAAAATGGGGAGAAACAAACTCGTGTGAAGCAAGGCCCACTGCTGCCTGAAACATTCAATGGTAAGTCTCCGGGTTAAACATTAACTTAATAAATGTAGTATAAACAAACACAACTCAATTATAGCATTCATTAACTTTCAACTCAATACTGTTGCATCTTAAAAATTGTGTGGATCAGAATAATTGAGGGAATGTTGCAGGAATGTTATCTTAAGAGAGTATATTTTATATTATTTTAAACTAATCCTGGTTGAAATGGACAAACTTTAATTTAACGAGATTACTCATGAGCTTCTTTGAAACTTCTTTTGATGATCTTATCATCCATTATGCAGACTGTTATTTCTTAGGTTCTATTGTCTACTTTCATGTGTTTATGTGTCTTTTATGTGTCTTTTTGTGCACTTAACATCTGTGTCCATCACATGTCTTAGCTATCAGTGCTCAGAATTCTACTTGACTGAACTAAATGTAACTCTTTCCTGTTTTGATATATTTAGCTTTTGGGAAAAATAGTTCATTAATATTTAAAGTTTAAAAAACATCTGAATAAATATATTCTATAAATACATTAAGACAATCTTCAGATCCAGATGTATGGAGGATCGAGATGACTAGAAACTTCGCTATCAATCCATCATCTCCATCTTTCTTCATCTTTGGCAACTTATTTGTGTTAAAGTACAGTGTATGTCTGCATTTCTTTAATTGTTCCGTCACTTGTCCATGTTTAGATGTAATGTATTTGTTTTTCTTTGTACATCTTTTCTGCCACCACCTATCTTCAAAATACTCACCAACATTTAATCAAATAAAATACCTGAAGTTGGATGCAACCCACATGGTCATCCAAGCCGTAACCTGGGTCATAATCCAAATGATACCCCAAGTCATAATCCCCAAAGTGCTAAACCGTGTGGGAATCCAAGTGGTAATTTGGGGAATAATCCAAGTGTCAACCCAGTTCGAAATATGAGTGGTAACCCAGGTCATGATTTCACTGGTAACCCAGGACACAATCCAAGTACTAATCCCGGTCATAATCCGAGTGGTAACCCAGGGAAGAATCCAAGCAGTAACCTGGGCCATAATCCCAGTGGTAACCCAGTGAAGAATCCAATTTGTAAACTGGGTCATAATCCAAGTGGTAACCCAAGTCATACGAAAGGAATTAACTCAGGTGATTATTCAAGTGACAACCCAAGTCATAGCCCAAGAGATAACCAAGATGGAAAAACAAATATTAGTCTGGATGGCAACCCAGGTGGCAAGCCAAGTGGCAATGGTGCTAAATCTGAGGTCATGGAGGCTCTGCCTGACAGTGATTCTACTGAAAACAAAAAATATGAGTCAGTTGAGGCTGGCCAGCATTCAGGCCATGCAAGTCAAGGCCTCCTACTTCCAGAGGCAACCATTGGTAAGAAATAGTAAAGACTGCATCAAATATGCATGGATGTAAAAGCCATTTGGGAGGAGTGGATTTGATTTGGTTCTAATGGCTTTGTTTCATTATGTCAGTGAAATCTGTCTCTCTTAATTCTTTATTATGACAAATACCTTGCTTAAATATATGTGTGTCCATGAAAGAATGGATATTATTTGAATATTTGTCTGCATTTCTTTTATTGTCCTGTCACTTGTCTATGTTTAGATGTTATTCATTTTTAATGTCTTTATTTGTAATCTTTTCTGCCACCATCTGTCTTCAAAATGAAGTTGGATGCAACACACATGGTAACCCAAGCAGTAACCTGGGTCATAATCTGAATGGTACCCCAAGTAATAATCCATGTGGTAAACTGGGCCATAATCCAAACAATAACCCAGGCTATAATCCAAGTGGTAACCCGGGCCATAATCCGAGTGGTAACCCAGGCCATAATCCAAATGATAACCCAGGTCATAATCCAAATATAAATCCCAGAAAAAGTGGTAACCCGAGTCAAAATCCAAGTGGTAGCCCAGATCATAATCCCAAGGGTAACCAAATGAAGAATTCAATCTGTAAACCTGGTCATGATCAGAGTGGTAACCTGTGGACGAATCCAAGTGACAACCCAGGAAAGAATCCAAGTGGTAACTTGGGTCATAATCCGAGTGGTAACCCAGGTCATAATCCAAGTGGTAACCTGGGTGAGAAATCAAGTAGTAGTCTGGGTCATAATCCGAGTGGTAACCCAGATGGAAAGCCAAATGGTAGTCTGGATGGCAACCCAGGTGGCAATGGTGCCAAATCTGAGGGCAGGCAGGGGGCTCCACCTGATGGTGATGCTACTGAAAGCACAAAAGATGAGTCAGTTGAGGCTGGCCAACATACAAGCCGTACAAGAAAAGGCCCCCTGCTTACAGACACAACCATTGGTAAGGAATGGTAAAGATTGCATCAAATATGCATGGAAGCAACATTTTAATCAAAGGCCATTTTGGAGGAGTGGATTTGACATTGCTTTGTAGGCTATACACAGCTATTGTTGGGCTGATGGTTCCAATGGCTATGTTACGAAATGTCTTGTGCCAGTCTTAATGTGTTTATATTGAATATGTTGTACCTTGCCTAAAATATATTAAAAATGGACAGGTATCTTTGTTTGGATAGTCCATCCACAGAGGGTTTACATCTTACATGAATAATTCCAACAGCAGTTATAATAAAACTGAAAATTTTATATATTTAATTCATTTGAAACTGTGTTTAATCTGGAAAAATGATTTTAAAAACATTTTCAGTGTTGCCATTGTCTAGGAATTGCATTTAATTAAATATAGTTTTTTGCATATTGCTATGCAAACAGGACTTAAGCTTCTACATACAGGCGCTAGTCATAAAATGAGAATATCATGAAAAAGTTGATTAATTCAAAAAGTGTATGTATTTTTCACATTCATTACACACATAATTATGTATTTCAATGTTCATTTCTTTTGATTTGATGATTGTTACTGACAACTAATATAAAGCCAAAATTCTGTATCTCAAAAAATTTAAATATTACTTAAAAAATTATTTTTAGAAATGCTGGCCAACTGAAAGGTATGAACATGAAACGTATTAGCATGTACACCTCTCAATACTTAATTTTGGCCAAATTACTACAGAAATGCGGTGTGGCATGGAGTCGATCAGTCAGTGGCAATGCGCAGGTGTTATGAGAGCCAAGGTTGCTCCAATAGTGGCCTTTAGCTGTTCTGCATTGTTGGGTTTAGCGTATCTTCTTCACAGTACCCCATAGATTTTCTACAATGTTAATGTTAGGTAAGTTTGCTAGGCAATTAAGCACAGGGATACCATGGTCCTTAAACCAGTTACTTGTAGGTTTGGCACTGTGTGCAGGTACCAAGTCCTGTTGGTAAATAAAACCAAAAGTTGATCAGCAGCAGGAAGCATAAGGAATGTTAAGACTTCCTGGTAGACGGCTGTTATGACCTTGGATCTCAGAAAACACAGTGTACCAACACCATCAGATGACATGGCTCCCCAAACCATCACTGACTGTGGAAACTTTAAACTAGACCTGTGAGAAGTGATATGGATTCTTGTACACTTTTTCCTACTACGTCTTTTTTCTGTATTTGCCTCTCTATTAATGTTTTTGGACACAGAGCTCTGTGAACAGCCATGCTCTTTAGCAATGACCTTTTGTGTCTTGTCCTGCTTGTGCAAGGTGTCAGTGCTCATCTTTTGGATAACTGTCAAGTCAGTAGTCTTCCCTATGATTGTGGAGACTACAGAACTAAATTGAGAGACCATTAAAAAGCATTTGCAGGTGTTTTGAGTTAATTAGCTGATTAGAGTGTGGCACCAGGTATCTTCAATATTGAACCATTTATAATTTTCTGAGAAACTAAATTTGGGTTTTTTATTAGTTGTCAATTATAAATGATCAAATTAATAAAAATAAACACTTGAAATATATCAGTCTATGTGTAATGAATACAAGTTTCACTTTTTGAATAGAATAACTGAAATAAATCAACTTATGATATTCTATTTTTAAGACCAGCACCTGTATTGTTATCTGTATTTCATTTTCATAAAACTATATAGTTTCAATAGAAGACAGATCATGATTGCAGACAGGCCAGTCAAGCACACATACTCTATGATTATTTAAACGAGGCTATTGCAAATCATGCAGCATGAAACTTGACAATGACTGGTAATATAGACATGGAGTAAAAATGTAATTTTGACAGAAAGTTGTTTTGCCAAATTACCAATATATACTTCCACATTTTGGGTTATGCAGCAGGATAAAGAAACTAAGTAAGCATGTTCTTTAACCAAATATTTATTAAAAATAAAGTTAAGGTTTGTAATGGGCAACTCAAGTCTTGAGACCCTAATTTAACAGAATATCTTGGAAGATAGATAGATAGATAGATAGATAGATAGATAGATAGATAGATAGATAGATAGATAGATAGATAGATAGATAGATTTTTGAATGTCAGCTAATAAGCTACTGACATTTTCTGTAGACCCTCTGCAGGAGATCTATACAAATAAAGTGTGGCCATTGACACACAGACACACTAACACAAAAACAACAGTATAATTCATTAGTAAGAACTAATACAGACACAGAGGTCCACTGCATTCAGGTGAATATGGTGGCTAGCACTGTGCTCAGTCTGGAGTTCACAGAGAGAGGTTGGAAGCAAAATAATCACTGAATCCAGAAATTATTTGTGAACTGACAGATCAGTGAAAGAATATAAAGTCACAAAAACAGAAAGTATTAGGCAGCAGAAAAGGGGCAGATTAAGGAAGATGGCAAACTTGTAAATAAAATAATATAAGAATGTTGAACCTCATTATTAAAACATGGAGATCATGACATCTGGAAAATGTCAGCAGAGATAAAAGGCATCTGTAATGAGGGAGCTTGAAAACTGCTGTACGTGTCTGCTGTGAGATAGCAGCAGGATTCTCACAGAGGTTTCAGGGCAAGATATGAGCAAGACCAGACATACAGGTGAAACATTACCAGAAACATTTTTATATACTAAAATTTTATAGGAAGCAATCAGTCTCCTTCTTTAAATCAGCATCACTGAATTGGGAACATCACTGAATTGGGAACATCTGCAAGTTGATCCATGGATTGACCAAGTCGATTGAACATTTGTCACAGCAAATTCCAAACACAATGGGGTTGTGGTCAGTAGATTTTGGACTCGTTGTGTTCTTCCAACCATTTCTCTGTGATTTGGGGACTGGTTACATAGACGACTGTCCTGTTGCAAAGTTGCAAACCTTCCTGAAAATATCGGTTTAGAAAATCAGCTAACAGATCCATGTGGATTTCACTCTTCAAGGATAGTGGTAAGATAACTGTTGTGTGAAATTGGTTTGGTTTTTTGGCTTATGTCTGGCATTCAATCATCGGAATTCTGGTTCCTCCACTCTTTTTTCACCTGTGATGCCATTGTACAAGAACAGTCCACAAGTTCATCTGTCGACCATGTCACTCCATTTCACTGGTAACTGTTACTCACTGGACAAATGAACACCTTATATGAGAGACGATTGGGCCATTTTATCAGTGTTCATATGGTACTTTCCTGGTGTTTCCTAATCCAGTGATCATTCAAATTAGAAAACAAATTATAGATATGAAAAAATAGAATTAATAAACATGCAGAGACCCTTAACTTTAATTAAATGTATTATTATTAAATATAGAATACTTACATAATCAACCCAAAACTTATACTACATGGAACAGTTGCATTCACTAAACACAATATTAAAGGGACTGCATCTTAATACTCGCCAACCTATCTGCTTTGCCAGTCAGAACACTGCATCTCTTTTTTAGTCTTTGAAATAGTTTGTTAACAAATTATTATTTTAGATTGCTAGCTTTAATTGAAACATGTATTTTAGGCATTAAAATACATGGTGTCGGTAACAAAAAGTAACATGCTGAATATATATGTACAGTATATTGTGTGAGGTAAGTACTATCATACTTTAATTGCAGATATTATAATAATAATAATATGTTACAAAATGATTTGTAGATCCTGGTGTTCACTTCTCTGCGGGCCTCGAAGACTGCAGGGCTATTGTAGGAGAGCCAGTTGAGCTGGTCTGCAAACTCAGCAGTGCAGAGAGTAATGGGCTCTGGTACAAAGATGGAAAAGAGGTCAAACCTAAATGTAGCTAAAACTTGTCAAACGAGGCAGTAATATTATCATAATATAGTGAAAGAATTATTGTGCGTTACCACAGAAAGGTTATACATTTTTTTGTATCCATGGTAATCTTGCTAATGTCTTTCTTTATTTCTTTCTTTCAGATTTCTGATTCTACTGAGGGTATGGCTATCAGCAAAGAGGGTGCTATTCATAAACTTAAAATCCACAAAATATCAGATGAGTTTGCTGGGAAATATAAATTTGAGGCTGATGGCCGTAAAACGGAGGCTGTCATTATTGTTGAAGGTATTTTAATTATGTATTGTCTCTTTCTCTCTGTCTTTCTCTCTCGCTCTCTCTCTCTCTCTTTCACACACAAACATAAATATATTTAACTGGAATTTAGTGTGAAAGACCAATACAAAGAGGTATACAATTGTGAAGTGATTCAAAACATTGTTTACAAATAAAAAACTGAAAAGTGCGATGTGCAAAAGTGTTCAGCCCCCCTGAGTCAATACTTTGTGGAGCCACCTTTTGCTGCAATTACAGCTGCAAGTCTTTTAGGATATGTCACCACCAGCTTTGCATATATAGTGACTGAAATTTTTGCTCATTCTTCTTTGCAAAACAGCTCAAACACATTCAGATTAGATGGAGCGCGTTTGTGAACAGCAGTTTTCAGATCTTGCCACAAATTCTCAATTGGGTTCTGAACTTTTACTGGGCCATTCACATGTATATTATTTCTTTTAAACTATTTTATTGTAATCCTAGATTTATGTTCAGGGTTGTTGTCCTGCTGGAAGGTGAACCTCCACCCCAGTCTCAAGACTTTTGCAGACTCTAACAGGTTTTCTTCAAAGATTATTCTGTATTTGGCTTCATCCATCTTTCCATCAACTCTGACCAACTTCCCTGTCCCTGCTGAAGAGAAGTAGCCCCAGAGCATGATGCTGCCAACAATATATTTGACAATGCAAGGTGATGTGTTTAGAGTAATGCGCAGTGTTAATTCTCCGCAACACATAGCCTTTCGCATTTTGGCCAAACAGTTCAATTTTGGTCTTATTTGACCAAATCACCTTGCCCAACATATTTGCTGTGACCCCAACATGGCTTCTGGCAAACTGCCAACCGGATGTTTTATGGTTTTCTTCCAACAATGGCTTTCTTCTTGCCAATCTTTCCTAAATACCACATTTGTGCAGTGCACAACTAATAGTCAATATAGGCCTCTTGTTTGCATCTCTAATCAGTGCTCTCCTTGTTCGGAATATAAGTTTAGGTGGACAGTCTTGTCTTGCTAGGTTCACAGTTGTGCCATATTTTTTTTTCTGAATAATGTATTGAACAGTGTTTCGTGAGATGTTCAAAGCTTGGAAAATCTATTTATAGCCTAAGCCTGCTTTAAACTTCTCCACTTTTTATTTCCTAGATCCACCAAGATTTGCAAAAAAACACATTGAAGAATTTGCCAAACCAAGAGTGGTGAAAACTAACCATAAAGCCGATTTCAGGTTACAATACATTGGCAAAGAGGCCACTAAAATACAGTGGTATAAAGAAGGCGAGGAACTTACTGCAGACGCAAACTGTAAGATTGAAATTACAGAAAGCTACTGTAGTTTGTCTCTCAGAAAACTACAGCGCAAAGACACAGGGGAAATTAAAATCAAAATAAAAAATGAGTTTGGCACAGTTGAAGCAATTTCAAATCTAGTTGTACTCGGTAAGCCAATCAAGTGATATTTTCTAGTACTATATACTATTTTGTCTGCATTTAGATATAAAAGATTGTTCTTGATGTCTATTAGACAAACCCAGTCCACCTCTTGGACCTCTAGAGATAGTTGAAGCTTCCCCAACCTGCATTGATATCAAATGGCGTCCACCAAAAGATGATGGGGGCTGCCCAATTACAAATTATATTATTGAGCGTAATCAAGTTGGACGCAACACCTGGAAGAAGATTGGACAGATTCCTGGGGAAGCTCATTACAGGGATACTGACGTGGATCATGGTAGAAGGTACTGCTACCGCATCAGAGCTGAGACCTCAGAGGGTATCAGTGAAATAATGGAGACAGAAGACATTCAAGCTGGGACTAAAGGTTAACCTTTAATGCTATTTTGTTTACTGATATGCAAAAATACGTATATTGATAAAAATCCTATTACTTCATGGGAATATAGGAAACCTGATATTGTTTAAATTTTCAGCATACCCTGGCCCACCATCTGCTCCTAAAGTGGTCAGTGCCTTTAAGGACTGCATCACCTTGTCATGGACCCCTCCAACTAACACTGGAGGCACGGCCATTCTGGGTTACAACCTTGAAAAACGCAAAAAAGGCAGCAATGTGTGGGGACTTGTTCATACACCAGAGGAACCAATCAACAGTTTGTTGTTTTGTTTTGTCAATTTGTCCTATTTCACCTTACTTAGTAAGACTCTTATCATTATTTTTAAGTTGTACCCATTTGTAATGCCCTTGTCATTTACAGCCAAGAAATATGCTTGTAAAGATGTTATTGAGGGCTTGGAGTATGAGTTTCGAGTATCTGCTATCAATATGTCAGGAGTCGGTGAACCAAGCACACCATCGGAGACTGTGTTTGCTAGAGATCCTAAAAGTAATTCCAATATATATGCTCAATTATAAAAAATATTAAAGGAAAATAAATCATTCTTACAATGTAGTATTGTTATACTATTTGAGTATGTTATTATGTTGCATAGTGCATAGTTAAAATGCCACTAGATATTTCATTTACAAAAATTGTTACTTCAATGCCAAAAAAATAACATTGTCATTTTCTTTCCCCTTTAGAACCACCTGGTAAAATAACTGATCTTAAAGTGACATCGTCCACATATGACACTTTGTCGCTTTCCTGGACAAAACCAAAAGAAAAAAAGGAAGAACATAATGAACCTAAAGGATATTTTGTAGAGATTAGACCTGCAGAGAGCACAGAATGGATTCGCTGCAATAACAATGCCATTATCATGACCACATTCACTGTAAAGCAATTAAAGTCAATGGCCATGTACTGGGTGCGAGTGATAGCGGTGAATGAGGGTGGAGAAGGGGAACCTCAGGAGCTGAATAAATATATTCTAGCAATGCCACCTCCTGGTACTTACTATGTTCTCATTATTTATCTTTTTTTATTTTCAATATAAATATTTCAGAAGCCAAAAATTGTTCATGATTTTTTAAATGTTTTTTTTCCTTAGTGAGACCAAAGTTTACAGACACCAAGATTAAGAGCTTCCTTATAGTCAAAGCTGGAAACTCAGGACGGTTCTCCATAAATTATGTGGTAATATAGGATATTAATAAGCATCAAAATCTAACTTAAATCTCCATTGGTTTATTAGCTTATAGTATAATATCAAAACCAATACCAAAAGGTATGCAACATGAAATTATTCATGCAAGTGTACTATTAGCTATCATTGGTTACAAATGCAATGGCCAGCTCTGCTTCCTGTCTCTTACTCAGTGCCACCGTCTCTAAGATATACAACAAGGCTATTCTCACTACTCTCCCACAAACCTTTGCTTTCACTTTTGCTGCAACCCTTTTGTCACACATCACTCCTGGCACTCCTCTCCATTCACTCCATCCTGCCTGTACTCTCGTCTTTACCTCTTTTCCACACTTCCCATCTGCTTGGACAGTTGATCCAAAGTATCTGAATTCCTGCACCTTTGTGACC
>JAOUQV010000014.1:6117981-6130984 GCA_028565295.1 Aspidoras spilotus | reverse complement strand
AAGGAAGATGAGCCCACAGCTATCGGGCAAGGCAGGTCTCACTCACATTGGAGAAGCTCACATCCAGTATTGCTAACTTTATAATGTTACATATATTGCAGTACTTACACTAACTTAATTCTATTTTCTATTTGTAGTTGTCATCAGGAAGAGATCGAGAGTTCCTGGTGTGATGATCACTCAGTTCGTCGAAGAAGTTCCTATTGGTAAAAGCCACCCGGATTTCTCACGCAAACCCATTGCCCTGACTATTCAAGAAGGTAAAACTATATCTATGTGTAATGTTTTAAATTTTAATGACAATATGTCAATAACACTCTGACAGCAGCCTTGAAAAACATTTCAAATCTGTGCAATCTTTCATCTGATAGGGAAGTTTGCAGTTTTTAAAGCAATTGTCACAGGGGATCCAGAACCAACTGTAACATGGATGCAAAATAATGGTGAAATCTCAAATTCAGATAAATACATCCCTGTGTATGAGCAAGTGTCAGGAGAACACCAGTTACAGGTACCATACTTTAATGTGTTTATGGATATGTAATTGCACAATATTTGTTTTCCTGAATACATCTTTTATTTAATAGATGCCCAATGTAGGTGTAGACCAGGCAGGCACCTATAAGTGTTTGGCTGAAAACGAGTTTGGATGTGCTATAGTTACTGCCACATTAAATATAATTGAAGGTAAGTTAAAAAATTAAAAGTCACCTGTATAATATTTTAACAATGCAGTTTTATCAGAAAACATCTCATTAAAAATAAAATCAATATCTTACAGTTGGATTCAAGAAGAGCAAGGAATTGCAAGAATCAAGAACAGGTATGTCTTCCTAATGTCAGGTATTTGATCAGTTTTACTTTTAAAATAATAAAGGGGTCAAATACATCATATGCTCCATTCTTTCTAGCTCAACGTGAACAACCTAAAGATTTTAAAAAGGCCCTCAGAACCCGGTATGGTATCTTTAGTATGATGTGATCACAATATATATTTTTCATATATTCTGGCTTCTATAAACACTATTCTCATAATACTATAGACAGATGATGCAGCTTTCGTTTGTTGTGCCCTCTGTAGAGCTAATCATCCCAAACAGGAACGAAAAGATGGAGAGCTTGATGAAAAATTCTGGGAGCTACTGTTGAGTGCTGATAAAAAGGACTATGAGCGCATCTGCACTGAATATGGAGTGACTGACTTTCGTTGGATGTTGAAGAAATTAAGTGAAAAGAAAAGAGAAATAGAAGAAAAGCAGGCAGAGGTAAATGTCAGGAATCTTAAGGGTTTGGTTAATATTTGTTGCATTGTATATTATGTTTTATATTAAAGAACCAATTAAAAAGGTTAGTGTTATGTAATATGAAACATTACATTGTATGTTCTTAGTAATGTTAATTTGCCTTTCTTCTAACAGTACATCGAATATCTTGGCAACTTGAGACATATTGAGATCAAAAATCCTGGGTCTGCTCAATTTGAATTTGAAATGGACATGCGTGATCCCAATGCTAAAATCTTTCTCTATAAAGTAGGACACTAATCAAGCATTAATATTTAAATTTTACACCTGTAAATAAATACAAATCAAGCTTAGGGTTAAGTTAAATATATTTCATTTTTGTGCTACAGGATGGAGAACTTGTAGAATTTACCTCTGAAACAAGTGAGAGGCATAGTCTGCGTCAAATTGGCAGACGGTTCATCTTCACTGTCAGTGGTCTGTCTCCAGATGATGCCGGCCTCTATCAAGTAGATGTTGAAGGGGTTAATATATTTTCTACAGATTTAAAAAGTAAGGTTAATTTAAAAAAATATATACCTCCAAATATTTGGATCTGTTCATAAAACTAAACTGCTCTATATGTTTACAGTTCCAAATGTGGACTTCTTGGTAAAAATAAAAGAGGTAAAAGCGATTGAAAGAGAGGATGCAGTTTTTGAGTGTGTCCTGTCCGCCCCTGTCCCCAATATCACATGGATGGGAAAAAGTGTTACATTGGTTCAAGGTCAAAAATATGACATTACTGTGTCTGAGGATATGTTGATCCATAGACTGGTAATAAAAGACTGTATGCTTGTGGATAAAGGCATATATGCTGCTGTAGTTGGAATGAAATCCTGCAATGCCTGGTTGTTAGTGGAAGGTGGGTACATAAGAAACCATTTGCTAGTTAGTTATAAGTAATGTTGAATTTAAATTACCGTACAATACTTAATTGACATACAAACCCAATTTCAAAAAAGTTGGGACATTACAAACTGTAAATAAAAATGGAATGCAATCATTTACAAATCTCAAAAACTGATATTTATTCACAAAACAGCATAGATAACATATCAAATGTCGAAAGTGAGAGATTTTGAAATTTCCTGCCAAATATTCAAATCATTTAAAATTTTGTGACAGGAACACGTCTCAAAACAGTTGTGAAAGGGCAATAAGAGGCTGGAAAAGTTAAAGGTACAAACAACTGCAACTCATTAGGTCAACTGGAAATAGGTCAGTAAGATGATTAGGTATAAAAAGAGCATATTGGAGTGGCAGCGGCTCTCAGAAGTAAAGATAAAAAGAGAATCACTAATTCTGCATCAACCACAATGTAAAACTTTTTTGTGGTCAGACAAATCAAGATTCGGACTAAAGAGGAGAAGGACGACCCAAGTTGTTTCAGTGCTTAGTTCAGAAGCCTGCAACTCTGATAGTATGGGGTTGCATACGTGTGTGGAAGGACACCATCGAGGCTGAAAGGTATATTCAGGTTCTAGAGAAACAAATTCTCCCATCCAGACGATGTATCTTTCAGGTAATACCTTGCATTTTCCAACATGACAATGCCAAACCACACTGCATTAATTACAGCATCATGGCTACATATAAGAAGGGTCCAGATTTTGCCCAGATTTCACCAATAATATTTGGTGCATCATAAAACGGAAGAAACTATCAAAAAGACCTAAGACAGTTGAGAACCTAGAATCCTAAACTAGACAAAAATAGGTTAACATTCCTATCCCTCAACTTGAGCAACTTACAACGTTTACTGTCTGTTGTAAAGAGAAATGGGGATGTCTCACAGTGGTAAACATGGCCTTGTCCCAACTTTTTTGAGATGTGTTCTTGTCACAAAATTTTAAGTCACCTAATTTTTCTCTTTAAATGATACATTTTCTGGGTTTAAACATTTGATATGTCATCTATGTTCTATTCTGAACATAGATGCATCATTGCATTCTGTTTTTATTCATAATTTGTACTCTTTTGGAATTGTGTTAATAGAATAGAATTTTATGATGAAGAAATTCAATTATTTACATGTTTATGTAAAGTGTGATTACATAAATATTCACCTCTATTTTTGACATTTTTTCGTGCTAACAGCAACCTCTGAATTCAGATATTTATTGAGTCTACCTTGTTGTAACTATCATGTCACACTCTTAGTGTTATATACATATGTAAACAGCTGTATAAATGCCAACTATAAAATCAAACAAATTTCAATAACACACTCTCCAATTCTAGATATTAGACACAAAAATATGGTATTATCAGAAACCATTATACTGTATATATTTAGTTGAAAGCTTGTTGATGTTTTATTCCCTGTCTGCCATATTGATATCTATATCTGTTTGTCAAAACAGCTGACAATGACTCAGACAAGCGTGAAAAAAAAGCAGCACGCAAAACAACTCAGGCCGGAGGCGGTGGAACTGACTTGGCAAAGATTGCTACAGAGCAGCAAGCCAAGTTACAGAAGGAGAGAGAGGCGAGAAATGAAATTCTCAAACAACATCAAGCTGGGCAGGCTGCACAAATCCCAGACAATGAGGCTGAGCCTCCTGCTAAGCTTCCAGTCAAGTCTTTTAACACTTTAGCACAAACTGCAACTATGCTAAACCCACTAACATCCCAGAATCCTGACCCAAACCCACTGACAACCCATAAACCTGAGACAAAAACACTAACATCCCAGAAACCTGAGCTAAACTCATTAATATCCCAGACACATGAGCTAAACCCACTAACATCCCAGAAACCTGAGCTAAACACCCTAACATCCCAGAAACCTGAGCTAAATAGATCAGAGAAACCTGAGCTAAACCTACTTACATCCCAGAAATATGAGTTAAATCCACTGATGTCCCAAAATTCTGACCTAAAACTACAGACATCCCAGACACCAGAGCAAAATATACTGACATCAAAAAATCCCAAAGATAAATCTGAAACCAAGTCTGTCTCTGAAGTTTTGATAGACGAACGAAAGGAAGAAGACTATGGGGTGGAGAAAGTAAATCAAAAAGCAGGAGAAAATAAAACATATGGAGAAACAATGGAATATGAACAACAATTCGATCTAATTGGTGAGGAGCAAATTGAAAAGAATAAGAGAGTCAGGACCGGGCCCTTGATCCCTGATACTGTAATTGGTAAGCCATCTGCAGAACATCAGATTGTTTGAGGCAACTGGTCTAATAATTCAATTTGATTCACTTATTCACTATCACTATTTTGTTCTTATAAATGTAAAATGTATATAAGGCTTAGAATATAAATTAGAGTACTGGTCTAATTCACTTTACTTCAGTGTGATTTCAGATTGTAAGTTAGAAAATCAGACACAAGAAACTCTTAGACAATTATTCTTTTATCCAGACCAAGGGGTCTACTTCACAAGTGGTTTACAGGATGTAAAAGCAATTTTGGGCCATTCAGCTGAGATGGAGTGCAAGATAAGCAATGCAAACTATGATGGAGTGTGGTATAAGGATGGAAAAGAGGTAGGTATGCTCACCTATTCAGCTCATGTAAGTCATTAGCAAGCAGTACAATCATTTTTTTAAGTATTACTGGAGTTCAAAATTCACTACAGTTTGTGTTAACAGATAAATGAAACACATGACCTGTTAACCGTTAAAGATGGAGCATTTCGCAAACTGGTGATTAATAAGTGCACAGAGGATGACAGTGGAAAGTATCGCTTTGAGGTGGATGGACGTAAAACCGAAGCTCTACTTACCGTAGAAGGTGGTTTATTAATTGATTTAAAGATATTTCAGATCTCTAAAGATAATGTTCTGCTTGTTTTAGAACACAAATGTCTATTTTATGCATAATACAGACCCACCAAGGATCAATCAAGATGATCTGTTCTCACAGTTTTCTCAGCCTGTAATTATCAAGGCTGGCCAAAATGCTGTCTTCAAATTGAGTTTCGGAGGCCGAGACCCAATTAAAATTCAGTGGTACCATGAAGGGGAGGAGCTGCTAGATGACAATAAAGTCAAGATTGAGAAGTCCTTCAGCCACAGCTGCCTACTCCTCACCAAGTGCCAGCGCAAAGACACTGGAGAGATTAAATTAAGGCTAAAGAATGAATATGGAACAACTGAGGCTTTATCTAAGCTCATAGTGTTAGGTCAGTAATCTTTAGACCTTTTTGTGTACACATTGTTCCACAAATACATAATATTATTCCTCTATTTAAATATAGATAAACCTACCAATCCACTGGGACCTATAGAGGTAATTGAGGCCTCATCAGCATGTGTGGAGATTAAGTGGAGGTCTCCAAAAGATGATGGAGGATCTCCTGTGCTTCACTACAATCTTGAACGGCAACAAATAGGACGAAACACTTGGAAGAAGATTGGAAATACTGCTCCTGAGGCTCACTATAAAGACACTGATGTAGATCATGGCAGAAAGTATTGTTATCGTATAAGGGCTATAACTGCAGAAGGCATCAGTGATGTATTTGAGACAGATGACATACAAGCTGGCACTAAAGGTTTGTTTTAATTGTTGATGCATAATTTCATGTGGTGTGACTCTCCCTCCCTGTTCGTAAACAGGCTTAGGCCTTAAAGTATCAGAGTGTAGGAACATTGCCTAGTAACACAAATTTACAAATGATTATAGGACACTATAACAAGTGACAACACTTTTATTGTAGTACACGCCAAATTCTAAATTATTAAATATAAAAAAAGGATTACTGCAGTAAAACAATAAACATGTTTATACACAGGAAAGTAGTTATTGAAGTATGACTGCGTAAATACTGCTAACTTTCTAAAAAATAACATTTTATCATACAACAGGATTTTTTTTATTCCTAAAAAGAAAAACAAAATACAGAATGTTCAATAGATAGTTTTAAAGTTAATCTTACAAGTACAACCTTTTTTCAGTAAAGAAAAGCAGCAGTATTTGTTTGCTATTACATTTTTGTATTTTATTTCAACTGTTATAATAATGTGATGAGAGATTATGGAATTGATCTAATTTATCTAATCTTGAATCTTTTCAACGCCTTTCACACAAACGCCAGGAAAGTCCTACAATATCAGTTCCAAAGATTTTCTTGAGATTTTGCCCTTTAACGACCGTCATACCCATGACATAACACAAGACATACGCGGAAATGAATATACATAATTTCTTTTCTCAGACATTATTGGTCTATTTGCATTATTGTTACTAATCATTGTTTATTAATTATTAATTTTTTAATGTTTTTTTGTTGGGTTATGTAAAAGTCGCTATATAAGTTGAGCTTTTTATTATATACACCTGTATTTTATCCAGAATTGCCAAAACCCTCTCGATAAAATGTGAGTGACCTTTTTAAGCATTTATATTTGAATATCGCCCATACAGCATATCCTGGTCCACCCTCCACACCAAAAGTTGTCAGTGCCTTTAAAGACTGTATCAACTTGTCATGGTCCCCACCGACCAAAACTGGAGGAACCATTGTTGGCTACAACCTGGAGAGACGCAAAAAGGGCAGCAATCTTTGGAACCAAGTAAACCCTCTAGATGAGCCAATCAAAGGTTAAAAATGTATTTACAGTATATCCAATGTATATCCAATGCTTTTATATATAAATAGGTACGCAGTTTTCACTTTTGGTTTATAAGTATTCAAAATAATGAAGATTAACCTAATCATGTACCTTTAATGGTTTTAGATTTTGTCCTTAATAAATAATTAAAATTGTACAAATTATTAAGGTCAATTAAATATTCACACTTTTAATATAGATATGATCTAGCTTATAGTTTTTAAAAATAATAGAATCTACCCAATCGTAATTACAATTTTGTTTTGCCTCTAGCTAAACAGTATGGTGTAAAAGATGTTGTTGAAGGAATTGAATATGAATTCCGCATCATAGCACTCAACTTCTCTGGTGCTGGAGAACCAAGTTCTCCCTCTGACTTTGTGATAGCAAGAGATCCTAAAAGTGAGTCGTTTAAATGGATTATGCACTGGAACCTAAACTACCAACCTTATTAATAATCTTTTTTTTTTTTTGCAGAACCCCCTGGTAAAGTAACTGATCTGAAGGTGTCAGATTCTACATATTCTTCCTTGTCCTTGATCTGGACTAAACCAACAGAACAAAAAGGTGTAAATGATGAAGCTAAAGGATATTTCGTAGAATTAAGACCGGCTGAGAACACAGAATGGAGTCGCTGCAATTCACATGCTATAATTACGTCATCCTACACAATTCTTGGTCTAAAATCCATGGCCATGTACTGGGTAAGAGTGATTGCAACAAATGAAGGTGGAGACGGTGAACCACAGGACCTGGACAACTACATCATTGCCATGCCTCCACCAGGTTAAATAGATCCATAATTATTTTAATCAGGTACACTTATTTTAACAAATATATTGTAAGCAGCTATGAAATTAAATGTGAAATATATTCTTAATTATTTACAGTCAAACCAAAATTCACTAATCGAAAAATGAAAAGCTTCATGGTGGTGAGAGCTGGACATTCTGCACGGGTCAACATTAATTTTGAGGTACGAAAAATATAAAAAAAAATCTAAATGGTCTAAAATATGTGTAATAAACCATCAAATATCTATCTGGCAGGCTTCGCCAATACCCGAAATATCGTGGCTTAAAGATGGACTCCCTCTGTTAAAACATGTGACTATAAGCAACACAGAAACAACATCTCAGCTCTTGATTTCATCTGCGGTACGCTCTGATACAGGAGTTTACATCATTATAGTCAAGAACATGGTGGGCCAAGAGACCTTCAGTACTGAGATTAGGGTTACAGGTAAGACAATGAATAGGCAATATACAACTAGATAAGGAGATATATAAGTTCCCTTGTTTTCAACATACTTTATCTAGCTAATCTAAACCGATAAGCATATATATTGCAGGAGACAGTCTTGCCTCTTGCTAGAATGGTGTTCTTTCTTCCTTCTATTAGGCATTTTCAATTACAACATTTAGCATACATGCTTTTGCTTAGTCATTTGATTGGAATATTAGAGCTAGTGCTTGTAGATCTGAATTGTACCTACAGCCAGTATACTGCCAGAAATATGTATGATACTAATACAACGATTACGAGCAAGATTATTACTACCAGCAAAAGGTTCTCCTTAACTATACACAAACTGCTTATAACAAGACATGACAGTAACATGGCTAAACTTGTTAAAGTTGAATACAAGCTAAGCTGAATTATTTAAATGTTGTAAAGAAGGAATCTGTATTATAATGTCAGATTGGCTATATGAACTGTGAATGAAAGCTGGTTGTCAATGACTACTCCAAGACTATGTGCTTAGTATCAATCAGGATCAGTAGCTCCTGGCAAGTAGAGCAGCTTCATCTTTCTTGTGTTTAGCTTGAGGTCATGGGATGTCATTGATGAGGCTAAGTCTGTTAAAATCCATGCCAAAACCTGAATATCAAAAGTTGTCGTATCATCATTATTATGTTTTGAGATGCCGTGTGAAGAGATTAAGTTATATCTTAATGTTACCCATAGGTACAGTATATGTGAGCACTTTACAGTATGTGTATACAACTTTTCTTCAGCTGACAGGTAAAGGACAACATGAACTAATATTAGGGTTGACAGTTCCGATTAATGAAAAAACACCGGGACACCGGAGGGGGGGCAAGAAAGGGGAGCACTAATGGTGTTTGCTTAAATGTGAAAAAAGGGAGAGGTAATATAAAAACTGGGACATTTGAAATAGAATACCTTTTTCTGTACTGATTACTAAAAGGGAGGACAGTCCTGGTAAAACCAGAACACCTGGCAACCTTAACTAGTTTCCCCCATTCTTAGGTGGATTTGGTAACACTTTCCCCAATTTCTTCCCCTAACTGCAAAAAAGCTCTTACAGATCCCATTTGAAGCAGAAATCTTGCCACCTAATTTCTTAAGTGAAGAAAAACTATAAGGACATATAAAAAACTATAATGACTGAGTTGCTAAATTTGCAGTTTTTAATCCGAAAGGGATGGGTTGACTCACTCTTTAGATGCTAAGATCTTATAAAAATGAGAGTAAAATGATGTGTTTTTGTTCTATTATACTGTCTTCTTCTTCTTTTAGCATCTCAATTTTATCCGGGGTTGCCACAGCAAGTCAATCTTTTCCTCCTCACTCTGTCCTCTGTATCTTCTGCTTTCATGCCAACTACCTGTATGTCTATATTGACCACATCCATATATCTCCTCTTTGGTCTTCCTCTCTGCCTCCTGCCTGGCAAATCCATTTCTAACATCCTTCTACCAATATATCCACTGTCCCTCCTCTGCACATGTCCAAACCATCTGCCCTCTTTAACTTTGTCTCCCAATTTTCCAATATGTGCTGTCCCTCTGATGTTCTCATTCCTAATCCTGTTTATCCTGGTCACTCCTAACGAGAATATCAACATCTTAAGCTCTACCACCTCCAGCTCTGCCACCTCCAGCTCTGCTTCCTGTCGCTTAGTCATTGCCACTGTCCCCAAACCATACAAGAAGGCTGGTCTCACTATAAACATTTCTTTTTAATTTTGCTGCAACGTTTTTGTTACACATCACTCCTGACACTTTTTTCCATCCACTCCTTCCTGCATGTACTCTCTTCATCTCTTTTCCACACTTCCCATCTGCTTCGACAGTTGATCCTAAATATCTGAATTCCTGCTCCTTTGTGACCACTTCTCCCTGTAGCCCTTTGCCCCTTTCATTCACACACATATATTCTGTTTTACAATTGTTAACTTTCATTCCACTCCTTTCCAGAGCATACCTCCATCTCTCCAAATTCTCTTCTAGCTCTGCTCTCACTACAGATTACAATGTCATCATAATAGTCCATGGTAATTCTTGTCTGACCTCATCTGTTAGTCTGTCCATTACCAGAGCAAACAAGAAGGGGCTCAGAGACGATCCTTCAGGCAGTCCCACTTTTACGTCGAAGTCCTGTCCCAATCTAACATACTTTTTCAGCCACTCAGGAATACCTCATACAGCACCACATTTCCTCTCTCGGCACCCTATCATAAGCTTTTTCTAAATCCACAAAGACAGAGTAGCTCTTTCTGACCTTCTCTATACTTCTCCATCAGCATTCTCAAAGCAAAAATCGCATCTGTGGTGCTCTTTCTTAGCATGAAACCATACTGCAGCTTACAAACAATCACTGATTTTCTCTCTCCTAAATCTTTATTGTATAACTCCTTATATTTATACCACTGTAATTGCTACAACTTTGCACATCACCCATGTTCTTATAAATCAGTACAAGTACACTGTCCCTCCATTCCTCAGGCATAATTTCACTCTCAAAATTATCATTGAATAATCTAGTCAAAAACAAGACTCCCATCTCTCATATACATTTCCATACCTCCACCAGTATGTTATCAGGTCCGACTGCTTTTCTCTTCTTCATCCTTTTCAAAGCTTTTCTTACTTTATCCTTGCTAACCGTTGCTATATCCTATGTTGATATGTTGCTATGTTCTGTTATACTGTATTATATTTTATTGTATTATATCCGTTTATCTTCTTTTGAAATGTATATTGCAAAGATCAATTGACAGTACCAGATTTCTAGAATATATAATTTCCCCTCATCAGAAATATAATGTTCAGACATTGATAGAAAACCTGCATCTCTGTTACACAGATGATCCAAAATCTCCTGGGCCAGTGGAGCTTGAAGAAAATGTCCCTGGAACATTAACTGTCTGCTGGAGCCCCTCTCCTGATGAGAAATTTGATGACCGTCTGCATTACATGGTGGCCAAACGTGACTCAGTCAAGCACACCTGGCACACGGTGGCTGACCGAGTGTTTAACAACAGCTTTACAGCTGTCAACATCATGCCAGGAAGAGAATATAGCTTTCGTGTGTATGCCAAAAATGACATTGGGTTCTCTGAACCCTCTGATTCCCTAACATGGGGACGTGTGGTTAAGAAAGGTAATGTATTCTTTTTTATGATGTATCTTACAGTAGTCTCTCTAAAAGGACAATTTATTAAACATTAGGAATGAATGTGTCATAATTAGCATACATAGCTGAACTGTATATGTTCATTTACACTGCAGAGAAGATTATCCACATTATGCCTGAACCCAAGGCCATCAACTTTGAGTCTCCACCCACTTTCACAGTCCCAATGAAAACACATAAAAGTCCAGAGAAGTATGAATGTTACATGAGTTGTGCTGTCAGGGGAAATCCCACCCCCCATGTGACCTGGTACCACAACAATATCAGTCTCAACACCAACACCAACTACTACATTACCAACACATGCGGGGTTTGCTCTTTATTAATACTACGAGTGGGACCTAAAGACAATGGAGAGTACACAGTTGTTGCAGAAAATTCTTTAGGCCGTGCTGAGTGCACCACTCAGCTTAAAATCAAAGGTATGTTTGTGCTAAAGTATAGCCAATGTCAATATATTTATTTACCAAATATAATATATATTTGCCACTTTATTTGCACAAATATTAAATGCATTATACAGTCTTTGTTTATTCTGTGTTATATGCCAAATTTATGTTTACTTTTTTAATTAGAATGAAGAGATGCTGCCTTGGAGATGTTGAGAGCTTTCTTAAAACCTGCCATTGTATAAACATTCACTTACATTAAAGATTACAAATATTACCAGTATTGTTTTGTCAAGTTACCAGTATTTGTATGTCAAATAAAAATTATCAACACATCCATTGTGGTCTGTTTACATACACAGAAATAGTAAGTATTAAAGAGGTAATATTGCAACATATTACAGTACAATTTGTATTTGGTTCTTTTTTCAACTGTAATTTACTTGTACACTGGAGTACAACCCAAATTCCAAAAAAAGATAGCACAGTGGTGTAAATAAAATAAAAATGGAATGTTATTTAAACCTCATGGACCCATATTTTATTCACAACAAAACACTGCACATACTGCATATTAATTTTGAAAGTGAGACATTATCATTTCATGAAATATATTAGCTAATATTTACCTTAATAGCAGCAACACATATGTAAGAGCTAGGCACAAGTGCCATAAAAAGGCTCTAAAGGTTAAAAGATTTAAAAACAGCTGGAGGATCAGTTTGCAACTAATTCAAATTGCTGGGTATAAGAAATATCAGGTATGTGGAGGCAAATATTTACAGTGGTTCACAAATGTGCAAATTCTGCATACGAATCTTGAAGACTTTCAAAAATTCTATAATCTACAATAAATCTTCTTATTTCTGCCTCTTGCTTTTACCAGGGGTTCGCCACCTCACTCTGTCCTCTGCATCTTCTGCTTTCACACCAACTACCTGCATGTGTTCATTTACCACATCTATATATCTCCACTTTTGTCCTCCTCTCTGCCTCCTGCCTGGAAACTCCATTTCTAAAACCCTCCTGCCAATATATCCACTGTCCCTCATCTGCACATGTCCAAACCATCTTAATCGGCCCTCTCTAAATTTGGCTCCCAATTTTACAGCCTGTGCTGTCCCTCTGATGTTCTCATTCCTAATCCTGTCCATCCTGGTCACTTTTAATGAGAACCTTAACATCCTAAGCTCTGCTACCTCCAGCTCTGCTTCCTGTCTTTTAGTCAGTGACACTGTCTCCAAACCATACAAAAAGGCTGGTCTCACTACTCTCTTATAAACCTTTCCTTTCACTTTTGCTGCAACCCTTT
>JAOUQV010000014.1:5881813-5896048 GCA_028565295.1 Aspidoras spilotus | reverse complement strand
AGGCTTGTCCAATTTAGCCATGAAACCTCCCACACTAAAATGACAGGTGTTTCAGTTTCATTGTCTAACCCCTGTAAGTTAAATTAACTTTTTATCACAGATTGGATGCTTATTTTATCAGTAGATTTTTTTAAAAGTATTTTTACAAAGAATATACAATTATATTTTATTATATTAATAATTATATTGATAGGTTCACATATAATTCAGTGGTTGATTTTTTTGTAAGACTTTGTGATCAAATACATCTGATTGTAAATATTAAAGTAAAATCTACTTTGTTTTTTTTTTATTAGTAATACTTGAACTGTTGTTTTACTTTCTATACTCTTGGCGAAATTTGCATTTGCTAACATCACTGAGCTAACTTAATTGGCTTCCGTACATGATGGCAAGCTCAACATTACACTAATAATAATATAATTAATAATTATTGTATTCTCTGGGTGCCTATAAGGAATATCTTGAACAATACACTTATTCCAACCAATTCTATGTAGAAAATATTTCTTAAGTGTTTTTAAGTAAAGCATTCCCGATATTTGGGACAGTCGTAGGCTAGTGGTTAAGAAACCAGCCTTTCGACTGGAAGGTCCCTGGTTCGATTCCAAGTAGCGACAAGTCATGGCTGAAGTCAAGGCACCTAACCATCAGTTGCTCCCCGGGCGCTGTGCTGGCTGCTCACTGCTCCGGGCACGTGTGCTCACTTCACCTGTGTGTGCATATTTGTGTGTTTCACTGCACGGATGGGTTAAATGCAGAGGACCAATTTCGCTGTGTGCAAACATAATTGCAAAAATTGATCACTTTATTTCTTTTAGTGTAAGATGTTGTCATATTTTATAGTGTTGCTGAACATCTCTAGTTTAAAAAGTTTGATTGTTTGATTGTTTGACTGTGCGGATTTGTGTTAATATTAAGACACAACAGCTTTAGTGAGAAAGCATTGTGTGTTGACGTTATAATATACGTTTAATATAATCAAATATATTTGGTGAATACACTATATAGCCAAATGTTTGTGGATATATATGCCTGCCGTTTTTCATTCGCTATAGGCTGAACAGTGTTAATATATGATTGACATACTCAATGGAGGTTCTAGGGGGCCTGAGGGGGGCCAGTGCCCCCGTGTCAACACCATTGGATTCCCCTATGGCCCCCCCTAAAATTAGCCTGAATCCGAAAGAATTTGTAGATCTGTTTGCAAGAAAGCATAACAGCAGTAGAATACAGTTGATTTAGATTTAGTGTATCATATGAAACTTTTTTTTTTATTTTTACACTATTTGTATATAAAGCAAGAAAACACAAATAGACGAAATTTGTAACTAAACTGTATAAATTAAATACCATCCGGGTCAAATGGTCTAGAACTGTCGCTGGACATACGACGAGACAAGAAATCGGCCAAGTCAAACATAGAAATTCATGCAGGAAGTTCGCGCTAGTGCCAAGTGATTCACCAAAGAACCGACACTTTGAACAGAAAGTTGAGATCAAATGTGAGACAGTATAGAATAGAGGAAGTGTGACTTAACGGATCCATTAACACGTGCAAGTATATGATAAAGTTAGGTTACCGAGAAAAATGAAAATAAAGCCATAATTAGACAAAGAAAAATTCTCACAGTTTTTAAAACATCTGTTTTAAAGTGGTGAGCCGAATAAGTCAAGTCTTACAGGTGACTCAACAAATCGACTCACTGAATAGATCCGGTCCATTCTCATGACTAGTATCAGCGCTATTCGCCTACACGCTTACCACTGACTCCACCCACTCTTTTCTGGATAATGAGGCGACATTCCAGTAGGCGGGGCCAATGTCATTCAATTTCTCATGAATGAGACTCGTGGTCTCAGTATGGAAAAGTTGTACGCGCGTGTCGGATACACCGTCGCGTGACTATAGCAAATGTTCAGATAAAAAAATAAATAAAAATCAGAAACGACCGACAAGAAACTAATCATGGACTACAACTTTCGTTTTATGTTCGCATATTTATTTACTACCAACATATTTATTCTAATCCAAGGAAAGGAACGTAAGTAGTCTTTAAGTATTAAAAAAACGTAAACTCGACTCTCATCATCAGCATGCACTCTATTAAATCATTTTAATTATAATATATATACATAAACTAGTCTATATATAAACCTGTGGAGTTGGGTGATTTTATTTATACATCTACTGTAGTAACAAACTTTTTAATTAAGTCTTGGTAATATAAATAATGGATAGCTTGAACTATTCATTCACTTTATATAACTCTTTAAATATCATGCTATTCAATAGTAATTACACACTGTCTAACATGAATAAAAGAATCCCATTTTTTTTTACTTTTTTAATTTGGTCTAAAATCTATGCTATTTATTGTTATTCTATTGTTATTTTTTGTTGGTTAACAACACAGTTATTAATATATATCAAATGAAATAGATACAAGTCAGTAGCCATCTAATATATGGATTTTCCTATATAAAATTGTAATAATTATATTAAATATTAAAATTGATCTTTTAGACATTCTGCTTGATATGAAGGCATCCGGGGGAGAAATGGGTTGGTTGACTTCACCAAACGAAGAAGGGGTGAGTAGACCTAGGTTTATATCCAGTGTCTATATATCCAGGATGCTTTATCAGTGAGTCAGAAACCAAACTTGCCAGTTGTTCATCTAGAATGTGTTTCTTGCTAAGTTATATATACTGTGTATATGTGTAAAAATATAAACAATGTATAAAAACTTCGGGTATATTTTCATGATAGACTTATCTGCTGGTAAACTTTAGGTTTTTATTTAAAGCTTTTTGTTGTCTTAAATTAGGCGATTTCTATTTCTCCTTTAATAAGTCGAACAGTGTTATGGCTCACAAAATGCCTTGAATTTTGTTATACAGTAATGATAGCAAGGCACCAGTGATAAAGTGAGCATGTGGTCCTCTATCTTTAGTCATTGCAGTTTCCTTTCTGAGAAGAAATGGAGACATGATCAGGTGCAGCGGCATGCCCTTTTACTTCTGTGAGCTGTTGGGATTAGATTAATTGTTTGTAGATTCCTTCCACAGCTCCAGGGCTCTGTGAGAGAGTGACACTCAATGTTTGTACTTTTAAATCTGTACATATAAGGAGATAGCTGTATAGGCTTGAGGGCAAATTCAAGACATTCATACTCTCAGGGTTGGTATGGGGGGTTAATTAGTGGGAGACTAGTCCTGTCATTTACTTGTTCTGATGTTGGAAGCCTTGCCTGGGATCCCTGAGCTCTTGAGTTGCCATGTCCACACAACTTTGAGGTTTGCATGCCTGGCCTGGTCTTTTGTTCAGGTGCTTTTTGGAGAGCTGATGGAAGTGGGAGATTTATAACTGGGGAAAGAAACTTAAACTCGTGTGTCATTTATTTAAGGACGGTGTCCTCCCTTTGATTTACTGTCAGAAGGTCTAGTGAGAAATATGCCTAGACATGCAGCTTACACACCTACATGTCAGTTACAAATTTATGCTGCATTGTAAGAACAAATTGCATAAGACATTATTACTCAAAAAAATAGATAACTGTTTTAAGTTATGAAATATATCAAACCACTAAATATATATAGTAATGATACTTTTCTTTATTGTCCTTGGAGATTATACACAATAAAATAATTCTAACTCTTTCTTTCTGCCTTTTGCTTTTTTCATTCTCTCAGTGGGAAATTGTCCAGACAGTGGTGAATAGTTCCCTTCTTTACACATATAGTGTGTGTAATGTGGCTGCTGACACTGAACAGGACAATTGGCTTCGTACTACTTTCATCCAGCGTCCCCTTGAAGCATTGCGTATCTCTGTTGAGCTGCGATTTGTTGTCCGGGGCTGCAATACATTTGGAGGTGCATCCCCTTCCTGTCGAGAGACCTTCGGCCTTTACTTGTTTGAAACGGATGTAGATGTTGGCACTAGTTTCCGGAAAGGTCAGTTCCGTAAAATCGCCACAGTAGCCCCAGATGAAGTGACGGCAAACAAGGGTGGTGGACAAGCATCACTAAAAGTGAATGTGGAGACGCGGAGCATTGTACCACTATCTAGAAGGGGCTTTTACCTGGCTTTTCAAGACCTAGGTGCCTGTGTGGCTCTGCTGGGTGTGAGGGTGTTCTACACCACCTGTCCCGCCATCCAGCAAAACCTGGCTAATTTTCCAGAGCGTGTCACTGCATCAGCTTTAACCGAGGTGGAGGGATCATGTGTGAAGAATGCTGTAACTGTCAGCCAGGCACTTCCTCGTATGTACTGCACGACTGAAGGAGAGTGGGTCGTTCCTGTTGGCCAGTGCTACTGCAAAGCTGGTTATCAGGCTGTGGGACAGATGTGCCAAGGTAAGCACTATAATCTGCAGTGTGTGCGGTAGTGCCTGAAGAATGGTATTAAGTCTGTGAAATACCACTATATATTTTTTATATATGGGCTTAAAAGTGCTGCAGTTGGTATATGGCAGACTGTTCAACCACTGAATCCTCTTAAAAAAAGGCTGAGTTCTAATTAAAAAAAAATGTAACACAGTCAGCATTTGATAGTTGAGGAGCAACTGTAGGACTTTGTGGGTGGGCTGCCAGTGTGCATTTCTGAATAAGTGTGTGTGTGTGTGCTATATTGTCTTAGTATGTCATGCTGTTACCAAAGAGCTGTCCAACAAGCTGTCTGTGAGCACACTGGAGACAGAGAACATGACTTCAGTGTAAAGGAATGCCAGTCTTGTCCACACCCTCTCACCTGCTCGCATTTTATTTCAGATCTTCGTGAGAGTTTATTGCTTTAGGAAGGAAGCTTTAAGATACCAGGTTACCAGTAGGAAAGTGTGTGTGGGCATGTTTGTCCCAGAAATCCCAAGGATAGAAATCCATTATACATTTGAACTTGTCTGGATATGGTCCTCATGAGGAAAGTGGGCTTTTAATTGTTTTTTTAGTAATAAAAATTAAAATTTGCTTTTTGATTACCGAGGTTAGTTAGTTGCTTTAATAATTATGCCAGTGAAGGGTTTTCTCAATAATTAGCAAGACAAAACTGTCAGTGTACCATTATGAAATAAAATAAAAAGTAACATATAAAAAGTTACAAGGTGCCTAATTCCCTTCATCTTTCTAATCTGACATGTGTAATAAATGGAATAAGCGCATTCGTCCATTTTGGTTAACACTTCATTGCTCTGGTGTGAATTCTCATGTCATTCAGCAGTTGATATGACTCAGTGGACAGACCTAGCATTACCTGAATGCTACCTTGTTTCTGTGTTTGTTTCTATGACTACATTTTACCACAGATTACAGGGGAAGCTTGGCACACCCTTGCTACACTGACTCAGCTACCATCTAATTTAAGGGCTTCAGCTCTGTGGATGGCTTTTGTAGTGGTGGGAAATATAGTTTTAGCTGCTAGTGTTGAAATATAGTTTTTTTTTCATGCTGACTAACTATAAACCCAAATTTGATAAAAGATAAAGGAGACATTGTTAAGTAAACATCCTAAAACGTTTGCCTGCTTATCATAAGCAAATCCACATTTCATGTTCCAACTGTAAGCCTTTAAGATAATTTCACTCATTACAGACAATAAAAACGTTTAAAATAATCACTTAACCATTTGGCTTAAATATATCTGATAATGAACAACCATCTATTTAAATATTAAGGAAGGCCAAAACTCAGGAAGGAATGTTCCCCGACTTCTAGTGATTTAATAGAGCCTATAAGGCTGCACCTGAAACAGACACTAGATTCTTCACGGATTTCTAGTTTTCAGTGGTATGCAAGTCTGGGGAAAAAGGGTAGACTTCAAAACATTCTGACATTCCGTTGTTTCCAGGAGACGCTCCAAATGTTTTTGCCGACCTTCAGTGGTAGCTGACAGAGGAGGCCTGGGGCAGGAATGCGATTATGAGATAGGAGTTTTGTTATCACTGTATGATAGCACAAATCAGGAGATATATAATCCAATAATCCAAGGCTTTACATATTTCCCTTTGTTAATCACTTCCATTCATTGTTAAATTGATTGCTTTCTACGTTTATTGTTGCATTCATTATTATTGTTGCATTTTTTATGTTGTCACTTAACACTTTATGGGTGGCATTATTGAGCTTGTTAAAAGACTGTGAACATTAGAGTTGATTGGGTCAGCTGTACTACCCTTGAGCAGAAGGCTTACAGGCTTTCAGTGTAAGAGAAGGTGCTTATTCCTAAACAACTACAGAGGCAATCATGATGCTGGTGACATCGTTGTCATTAGACATTTACGATCGTCTCTTTGTGTTCGACTTCTGTTCTTCCAAGCTTATCACCACCTGCCAGTATTCATCAAGCCCTACTGTGATTGGATGCCAGGCTGGGGTGGGGGTGGTGACTGATTAGTAGGTTTTCAGTGATACTGAGTAGGGGAATTCTGGGGTCACGTGGCTTATGTATAATTTCAGTTTCCCAGAGATCATAGAGTTTTTAGGCCATCTGATTTTGTAGGGCAGATAGTCTTTCATTGATTTATGGTGGAACGTCCGGCTCCCTCCCTGTTTAATTATAATGACTGGTTTATTATAGTGATAAGCTTCTATAAACAAAGACATGAAAAGTTTAGGAGAAATTACTGTAATGATTATCAATAGGCGTGTCTCCAACATGTCCCAGTTTGATACATTATATTAATATTTAAAAAAAAACCAGAACATTCCCATGACTTTGAATAATTACTTTAGTGGTTTAACTGTTAACTCTTCCACCCACATGTGCATGACTAGCCCTTTGGTGTGGTGTCTTGTGTTAAAATTACTACAGATGGCCAAATCTGTAGATTTGTTCAGCCTTATCTTGTTTGTGATTTTTTTCCGTCACATGAGTCAAATATTATGTGTGACAAAACGGTCATTTTTTACACTCATCCTACACAGTGTCACTGTTGTTTATCATAGTCATAACCACCCACAGTGGGCACAAAGCAAATACTCACCAAAGCTCACATAGTAGTTTTTTGTGTCTTTGATATAAAATGCAATAAAGATCGGCCCTCTTCATTTTTGTAATGGTGAGTGTGGATTTCTGGACTTTATAACTTTCAAGAACTATTGGAGAGTCTTTTGAGTCTTTCACTGAGCTAGAGAAGTCATGCGAAATCATTTTAATTGGCACGATGGACAGCTTTAATTTAAACTCAAAGCTCCTCTCTCAGAACAGATACGGACGTTAGGGTTGAAGAATGGAGTGGGAGTTTCCGCTCACTCCCGACTTCAAACAGCGTGGAAAGGGAGGCTGCTTTTCTTATGCGAACATCTCTTCCATCCCCCTACTATTCATACTTTCTTAAACACAAACACACAGCAAATACACAAACCCCCACAGAAAATCCCCTTGAGAGAACTGCTGTCAGCAATCCCTATTCACACACACAAACACATGCACCACCTACTGCTCGTCAAACTCAAAATCCTTGCTTTAAGTACAGCTCGAATATTTGTCCCTTTGGAGGTACTTTGGGGGTACTGCTTTAGAATGACCCGTACATCCGTTTTGCTAGTGATTGTTCGTGTTGCCGCTTTCCTTATTTTTTGAAATCCGGTATTCTGCACGAGCACATTCTCATCCTTTGACACAGGAAGGAAAGGAGGAGAGGATGAAGCCTATACAAACTCACAATTCCCGCATCCTGTTTTGTCCAAGCAACATCCACACAGTGCTCTAGAGCTCACCTGCAGGGCTTAAATCCTTTATGTTGGCATTCTTTTATTCATTCTTTAAATTTGCCAGACTGCTTTTTTACATGCACTGCTGTAACTGCTTTGCTTTTGTTAGAAGCTAGAATCACTGCAGCTCTGTTGTCTTGATAAGTATATGCTGCAAGGATTTGCGTCGTCCTTGATGGATTTATCCTGCCTCTAGCTTAGTTGCTGTGAATCCTTTTGCCCTTATTGTTCCTCTCACATGGGAAGAGGGGATAACAGTGACCTCCTGCAGATCTATCACTTAAATAGATGTTAAGTCTGATGAAATCTCAGCGTAACTAAGTCCCTTTGTTAACATATTCCACTCTTGTCTACCCTATGACAAGGTAAAGATAGAGGATTTAAGAAAATGCGGTATTATTAGAAAGTCTAATGTAACCTACATTATTTACAATGTACCCTAGCGTAGCAACATTTCAAAACTTTCCTTTTTTTTAGCATGCAAAGGAGGCTTCTTCAAGAGCTCAGATTCCAGCCAGTCATGTGAAGTCTGTCCAGCAAACACACAACACTCAGATCCTGGGGCTCTCCAGTGTCCCTGTTTGAAAGGATTTTATCGGGCAGCAACTGACCCCAGCTCTGCTCCTTGTTCTAGTGAGTGTATTTTGCCTCCTGTGCTTGAGTTAACATTTCTCACTCCCAAGACTTGCTCATTTTCAACTTGTGATCTGTCATTTCCTCAGGCCCACCTGCTCCACCAGAGAACCTTAAGTCTACTCCACGTCTAACACCAGGGAGCATACAGCTGAGCTGGGGCCCCCCATCTAATACAGGCGGCAGGACTGACATTGTATACAATGTGGTGTGTGAACGTTGTAATGGTGCCACATGCTCACCCTGTGGAGGGAGAGTGCAATTCGAGCCAGCACATACATCTCTACATGAGCCGGAAGTTACAGTCAGTGAGCTGGAGCCTCACATCAACTACACCTTTAAAGTGGAAGCTTTGAACGGAGTGTCCTATTTCAGCCCTCAGAAATCAATTGCCAGCCTCACAACTGTGCTATATTTTACAGGTAAAAACTTTATCTTACATAATTTTAATCAAAAATAGCTATTTGTGTTCGGTTAAATCATTTTGATTAATAGAGCTATTGCAAATGAAATGTGTTCAAACTTCTCATTACAGAGACTCCTAAGGTTACCTTATTCCAAATTGTGGATCGTACCCCTTATAGTCTTTCTCTTTCCTGGGCGGTGGATCAACTTAAATCTTCCCATCATTCTCCACACTATGAGCTTACATACCGGATTAAGGTACGTATAAAAATCACACTGACTGCAACTGACTGCAAATCTGTTCGAGTTCTGTTTTATGTAGGTTAAAAATGTCTTTTTCGAATAGGACAATAATGGAGAGCAGGACGTCACCACATACAATGTTCTAAGGTTGGAAAAGAACTCTGCCCATATTAGTGGCCTCTTGCCTGGAACTAAGTATGTGTTCCGTGTTCAGACTTTAACACCAGAGGGACATCCTAGCAGCCAAAGTGCAGAAGATGAATTTGAGACCCTGCCCGTGGGTAGGTGTATGAATGTGTGTGGGGATGTGTCTGCATGTTGATATTCTTGTCCTAAAATAATACAGTTGAGAATCATGTGTAACCAGATGCTTGTATCTGTCAAACAGCTGAGTCGCACACACAGGGTAGCTCTGTGGCTGTCATGGCAGTCATTGGTGCAGGTGGAGGCATGATGATTGTCTTAGCGGTCATTTTACTTTTACATAAAAGGTCAGTGAAGGCTTCATACTCTCTTACTTGTTCCCCTTCCCCGCTATCATATCATATTTCCAACTCAAAGAATACCTTTTACAGAAAGAAAGCTTTAATGATGTTCAAATATTACTTTGATTTTGCCCTTTCTCTTATCAGGAGGCTAAATTCACACATCCGACAGAGAACAGGAGGCAACTACTTCAACTGTTCAGGTATGAGAGAGTCGGCTATATCTTAACTAAATACATATATTTGAATTAATTGTTGCCTTTCTATCATCTATGTGAGTGTGCCTATTCTCCTCTGACCTCTCAAAACAAGGCATTTTCATACACAAAACTGCCACTCATTTGATATTTTTCTTCTTAGGACCATTCTCTGTAAAATTCTAGAGATCATTGTGTGTAAAAATCCCAATAGATCAGCAGTTTCTGAAATATAGAGACCATCCCATTTGGCACCAACAGCCAAATCAGCTTTCTTTTTTATTCTGATGCTCGATTTGCACTTCAGCAAGTTGTCTTGACCACTTATGGATAGATGCCTATAGGCTTTGGGTTGCAGCCATGTGATTGGATATTTGTGTTAACTAGTATATCTAATACACGGTTTAGTGTGTGCATATATGTATATGTACAAGTGTGTATTAATATATACGCACATGTTTATCCTATATGGTACAGGATATACAATATGTATCCACCATAGTCTACACTGTACCACATGACCCCTAACCATGGTTTTCCTTTTTCACAGAAAAACATCAGCCTTTAAAGACATATGTGGACCCACACACATACGAGGACCCCTGCATGGCTATTCTTAAGTTTGCCAGCGAGATTCACCCCAATCACGTGACTAAGCAGAAAGTAATTGGGGCAGGTATGATACCAAATAATCACATCAATATTAATATTATTTTTATACTAGAAAACTATTCTTTTGGTACTAATACTCTTTACAAGGATGGACATTTATAAAATTCTAAGTTGCACATTACTTTAGAGAATAACTCACTCATGCCTTGACTTACTTTTTTATTGATATTAATGTTACATACACACAAATATAAGGTTATAAATCCTGCTTCTTTTATTGTCCCATAGGAGAGTTTGGTGAAGTTTACCGTGGAGTGCTAAAGTTGCCAAGCCGTAAAGAGGTAACAGTGGCAATAAAGACACTGAAACCTGGCTACACTGAAAAGCAGAGGCAGGACTTCCTGAGTGAGGCCAGCATTATGGGCCAGTTCTCCCATCAGAACATCATACGCCTCGAGGGCGTTGTCACTAAATGTAAGTGTCAACTCTGTCACCCTAGTTCACAATGCACCCACTCAGAAAATTCATTTGACAAGTAAAGTACGTCATATGACCGATCACTGACCGATCACTGTGTTATCATATTCTAATTAGATGCTTATGATGTTTTTTATTTCAGTTAAACATGCTATGATCGTCACAGAGTACATGGAAAATGGAGCTCTTGATCAGTACCTTCGGGTAAATTTTACAGCCAATAGATTTGTTTAACTGTATTAAGATATCTCTTTTAATTTACTTCTATTTATATACCTCTACTTTAATGTTAGGACCATGATGAGGAATTGTCCTCATACCAGTTGGTGGGAATGCTTAGTGGCATTGCATCAGGGATGAAATATCTGTCAGATATGAACTACGTGCACAGAGACCTTGCTGCTCGGAATATTCTGGTAAATGGCAACCTGGAGTGCAAAGTATCAGATTTTGGCCTGTCACGTGTGTTGGAAGACTATCCAGAAGGCACCTATACCACTAGTGTAAGCTATTATAGTCATGTTTAATACCATAGAATTTACAGGTGCTGGTCTTTAAATTATAATATAATTAAAGTTTATTTATTTCAATAATTTTATTCAAGAAGTGAAACTTGTATATTATACATTCATTACACACAGACTGATATATTTCAATTACTGAAATAAATCAACTTGTTCATGATATTCTAATTTTATGACCAGCACCTGTATACATATTGGAAATACATCAAAGCACAATATATTAAATAATATAAAGTTCAAATATATTAATTAAGTTGCATAATATGTTTACATTTTGTTTCTTAGGGCGGAAAGATTCCTATTCGTTGGACAGCACCAGAGGCCATAGCATACAGGAAGTTTACCTCAGCCAGTGATGTGTGGAGCTTTGGTATTGTCATGTGGGAGGTGATGGCTTTTGGAGAGAGACCCTACTGGGACATGAGCAACCATGAGGCATGTGTTTTTTACCTTAATTTTTCAATACATTCACTTAGAATACATCATCATGAATAGCAATATACAAATATGTACCACATGGTTATTTTTGGAATACACATGTGGCTGTGGCTGAGATGTGTAGAATATTTGTGCTTAGTTGTTGATTCAATAGCTGTTACTCATTGTGTGTGGATTAAAAGAGAAATATGGTGACCATATATATGTTCTCTCTATATATCTCAGGTTATGAAGGCCATACATGAAGGGTTTAGGCTGCCGGCACCACTAGACTGTCCATCTGCTATTTACAAATTAATGCTACAGTGCTGGATGCAGGACCGCTCCAAACGCCCGCGCTTTCTCGATATCGTAAATGTGCTGGACGTACTTGTGCGCAGTCCTGAGACTCTAACAACAATTGCCAACATTGACTTACGGTAAGAGTCATTGATTGTATAAAATACTGTATGAGAAAAAATATTAATATGAGTCTAAAAAAAGATTATTGCATAGAAATAACCTGTGTAAGATGTTTCATTTTATTATTAATGGGTCAACCAAATAATTTTTCCTATTCCTACAGAGTGTCTATCCGCCTGCCTAGCACAAGCGGAAATGATGGCAGCTCCTTCAGGACTGTGGATGAATGGTTAGAATCTATGAAGATGACCCAGTATAAAGAGGCTTTTTCTCATGCTGGAATTACCACAATGGAGCAGGTGTTGCACCTAAAGATTGAGTAAGTAAACAAACACAGAGGCAGCAAAATGCATGGCCAAAAACAGTAATACACAATATATAATCCAGTAGAAACTTTTGAAACAATGCTGTTCAAGGCTGGTGTAATTGTGGGACAATTTGAGGGACATGCTAGCTACAGTCAGTGTAAACAAAATAATATTTCATAATGTATGAACATTCTATATAGTATAATATGTAAAGGGGTGACATGGTGGCCCAGTGGGTAGTGCTGATGCCTCAGAGTAAGAAGGACCCCGGTTCAATCCCCAGGGTGGAACGATTTTAGAAATTTCTGAGTGGAGTACCTGTGTTTGCACAGGTTTTCTCCAGGTGGTCCGGTTTCTTTCCGCATACCAAATACATGTTTGTTAGGTTAATTGGTGTCTCTAAAGTGGCCCTTAGTGTGTGAATGTGTGTGTGCCCTACAATGGTGTTGCTCTTTGTCCAGAGTTGTTTCTGGTCCACCACCCTGTGTGGATTGAGCCAAATAAATGAAGGATAATGTATGTACAGTATATATTATTATATCTTTTATATAGCCTTTGTATATTTTTTAATAATGGCATTACTCTTTTTTTGTCTCATTTTTTAATGCAGGGATATCAAGAAAATTGGGGTGCGGTTGCCAGGTCATCAAAAAAGATTGGCTTATAGCATTTTGGGGCTACAGGAGCCCACTGCAGGTCCTATGGATGTATTTGCAGTGTGATTCATTACCAGAGCTGCATTCCACTAAACTCTTAATAAGCACAGCCAAACTGGCCTCAGATCTTAAACTGAACTTGCACTGGGATGGTTGACAATTACAAGAAATACTCCTCTCTACTAAAACAGACTCTTGATGCAGATAACCGGACCAAATACCCATTGAAAAATGACTTAAATTGACTGATATTTTTATTGATATTTTTACTGTTTTGCATTTTGTAACTGTATCACATGTCAAGACTGAACCTCTTTGTGTGCCTTCATTTTAAATGCTGGCCATTAATCTTTTTGCTTTTATTCACACATTGAGAGTGTGGCACTACAGAACATCAATTTCAAGTGGTTCTGCAATCACCACATGTTCTGCAATATCTACAGTATGTAATGAACATTTTGAGGGCTTGAGATTGTAGTTTTTGTTAGTATAAAGGACAGAAAGTAGATATGTTTAAAGCGTTGAATATGGCAAAAAATAAAACTGAAGTGTATATTTCATACCATAAAGAAAGAGAATATGTTTACATATATTTCAGATCATTTTTTGTATTATTTAATATTTATTGAGTGTTTTTTATTTATTGTCTGTTAGAGCTATTTTCTAATGTATAATTTTGTTGCTCAAAATGTGTAAATAATAAATATTGATATTTAATACATGAAGTATATTTATTTTTTTGTCATTGTCAAGGATAGAAGACACTGAGAAATAATCTTACACAATAATGTGGCAAAAGATATTAAATAAAGTACATATAATTATTACAGCATGGTGACTAAAATGCTTATAAACTCAACAGAGAAGTAATAAAAGGTTATGGCTTGGGTAAGGGTAGTAGTGCAAGTTTGAAGGTTTTCTTACAATAATGCTCTATATAGAAAGGCATGGTGGCAGAGTGGGTAGTGCTGGCTAGTGACCTGTGGATTAAGCTACAGAAAGGGAATGAAAGAATAATAGTCTATTTATTATTTTACTTTAGACATATGTTAATGTAGTCTAATGTAGTTGACATATGTCTATAGTATATATATATATATATATATATATATATATATATATATATATATATACAGGAGTTAGA
>JAOUQV010000014.1:5726061-5739237 GCA_028565295.1 Aspidoras spilotus | reverse complement strand
CAGAGCCAATGAAATGCAGTTAGCATCCAACCAGAAGTGCAAAATACAGTATTATTACCATTATTATTTACAATAAAATGCATGGAATGAGATTATAGAATAATAATTACTGAATGTAAATAGTGTATACACAAAGGATGATCTGGGTTATTATTTACAGTATATATTAAATGAGATTATATATGTTTATAGATAAGTGAGTGTATGTACACAGTAAATACAGAGTGAAAATAGTGCAAGTATGAATAGTGCAGTAATAATATGTGCAAATGTACAGATATGATAACTATTGAATTGTTATATAATAACAGGACAGTGTATGATAAAGTTATATAGCTAATGTGTCCCAATAAAGTGTCTGTGCACAGTTAAGTGACTATAATGAGTATTTAAAAAGAGTGAATTAAAAAGATGGCTCCAATATTTATCCATCGGACTGCTTTTTGTGTGAGGGATTCTAACAACGCAACCAACCTCCGACCGTAGAGATGTCTTGGGCACATGCCTGATTGTGTTCATAATTCTGCATGCGAGTGTGTATGGGTGTGTGTTTGCTCTGCTATTTTTCTAAGGACAAGTTCTAACCTTCAAACATTTTAGGAAGTGAGGACATCGAGATCCATCATCGCACATTTCTTGCCAGTATTTCACCCTGTTTCTCTCATGGTGCTTTACAACTTAAAGTATGCATATTGATATATAGTATTCATTTTAGCACATTCCTCATTTGTGTGTGTTTTATATCACACTTGATATGTGCCGCCCCTATTTCTACTCCCCAGGTAATCTGCCCTAATTATAGGGTATTATAAACAGGGTCATCTTTTCCTTAAAGATTTACTTGTTCCTTATCTAAGAACAGTTACAAGAATGTGTGTGTGCTGGCCTTACTCAGGTCATCCTACCTGCAATTACAGCTGGCAACTAAGTAAACACACACATGCACACATATATATACACAGTACATCTAGTATACTGCATGCACTGCAGGCATATTGTCCTCTTTCTATCAAACCAAAAAACATTTAATGTTAGCACTGTGATTGTTTTAGTCACATGTTTGCAGACTCACACTTTGACTCACTAACTGAGTAAATAGTCATTTCAAACCCTAGGGCATTACCATGCTCCACTGAATAAATGTATAATATATTGGGTCCTACAACAGAGCAAATCTCTGTGATTACAGAATCAAAAAGCAACAAGTGTAGATATCATTTCAATTTCATATCAAAATAAAGTGTCTCAAAGAAATAAGCAAAGAAATATGAAGCTATCATCCTGATAAATGAAAGTTCGGAAGCCCTGGGACACACACTGAGATACAAATACACACACATGACTACAACAACCCCTGCAACCAACTCACACCACAAATACACACACACTTTTGTCTATCGCTTTATATTTTGCTCTTTGTCTATCAGGCACTCAAATAAAATATAAGAATTTTTTAATATTCAATAACCTTTCCTTCATACTCAAGGGTGCCTGAGTCTAAGAGGGAAAAGTAAGGATCTTTCTGACGGCTTGTGAGTCGAAGGGGCAATTATTTTTTCTTTTTTATTAATTTATAAAAAATTTAACTGTCATCAACTGTCATAGTTTATATAATAGTTTATTTAAAATGTTTCATTTTCTCCAAAAAGATCACTGTCTTTTACGTGTTAATAAATGTAAGCGAGCAATGTAAAGCGAGTAAATGCAATATAAAGGAACAAACACAAACTAGAAGTTAGCGCTGAAAAACATGAACTTCATGAATTTCAAATGCAGCACATCTTGATTAAGTGCAATCAAGAGAAACTGTGTTTTTGCTCTTACTAAAACTGCATGCTCCTAAAACCTGCTTGCTTCATAAATTATAACAGGAAAAGTACGTCAGAGATCTCCATCATGTAGGACTAACCTCTGAAGGACAGCCATTTGTCAGTTCAACCATTTGTCAGTTGTCATAATTGCAGTTGTAAATCATTTTATTTATTTATTTATTTATTATTTATCCTTATTAAAAAATCATTACCATGTGTCTTCTTTTCCACACTGTTCTGCTAAACAAAAGCATAGACCATCATGGCTACTAAGGGTATGTTGGTTTTTGCTGGTGTGATGCTGGTTTAACTGGTCACCTTTAAAAACATTTGTACAGGAATTTTTCTCTTTGTCTATGGACCTCACTTGAAGCACAGGTGAAAAGGTTTCCTTAAGAACAACGATTAGCACAGATGTCCTTTATAAAGTCTAATTCAAGAACTTCAAGGAGACGGATGACTGTGGAATTTGAGGATGGTCTTTAGGGAAGTTCAAGATAATTCAAAAATTAGGCCAATAGATTTTATCCAACCATGGATTTATTATAACTTATTTACCATTGCTGATCTTAATAACCACACGCTTTGTGGGAAATTGAGGCTTTGGGGGCAAGTTCAAATGAGTCAAAATATTTCAAGGAACCCCAGGACAGTATTATTTGCATGTGTCAGGTCATGAGAGCTGCAACACTGGAAGTTAATATAGCTCAAACTGAACAGTGCCAAAACAGCATGACGGCCCTGAGGTTTTTATCCACACATCTAACATAATCTCAGTCTCAACAACACTATGCATTCAGAAAACATAACCACCTGTTTCCTGTTTGTCTCCTGTATTATTACAGTAATAAAGACCTGCAACCCATTGTACGTAGCCGTCTCTTTATGCTCTTAACATTGTTTTACGCTGTTCTCTAATTAAACCTACGATTACTTACAACCCTGTGCATCTGATGTTGTAAATTTACCTGCATCACCACGGTTCAGAAAATAATCCATTGCTCTAAAATTCAAGTCCAACTCATGTCATTCTCAGAAATATCAAAACACTTATATTGCTAATAAATAAATAATAAAACATATCGATTGATGGATAGATTGATGGATGAACAAAAAAATTATAATTAATAAATGTATATCATGTCATATACCATCATCGCTTCACAAGGGTTGGCTGCATAGCGTTCACAATGCCCTCTGTCTATGTTACTTGTAGCAGCCTAGTAGATGATAATTCAGTCCACGTCATGGTGATGTCCATCCAGATTAATCTTAGACTTTCACATCTTCTGATTCCCTCAACAAGTCCCGTGATTACATTTACTTCTATGCAGTCATGTGGGTGCCTCCTCATGAACGTTGTAACATGACTCGCAGTATTTGATATAGCTCTGTACGTTCTGTTATAGCCATCCTTCAGGCCTGCTAAGATCATCTTCTTCATCCATGAGATCCTAAACAACTTCAGGAGGCACTTATTTTCAATATTCTTCATAAAAGCTTCTTCTTCTTTTCTCAGTGTCTAGACTTCACATCCATATGTGGCCTCAGGCCTGAGCATAGCTTTTACCTGTGGTAGACTGGTGAAGGTTCTTTTTTGAATTGTTTTTCCTTATCTTTGCTTATTTGACAATCACCACAATGCCCATTGCCATTATGAAATTCAATTCACTGGCACAGGCAATAGCACTTGATACTCTACATCCCAAATATGTGAAGGAGTCCACTTGTACAATACCAGACATCTTCCTTCCACAATGATCTCCATTATGTCTTCGGTGTTGGATATTATTTTTCTTTTAGCAGCATTGTTCAGCACGTTATTATATCCCTTTGCAAATTTCTCAGTATGAAAAATCACCCCCGTAGTTCTTCTTGTGATGTGGCCAATAAGACAATGTCATCAGCATACCTGAGATTGTTAATGGTCCTTCCACCAATCCTAAATCCTTACTGCTGCATACTGTTGACTGAAGGGATTTTTGAGCAGTTGGACCAGGTGTGAGGCGAAACCCATGTTTATTCACCATTGGCGAACCTGTACCATGTTGAAATTGATAAAACAAAAAAAACAGTTCCTGGTTCCTTTCCCTTGTTTCTCCATGATGATACAGAGATTTGTGATCTGATCCCTTGTGTCTCTTCTTTGCCTAAATTAAGCTTGTTCTCCAAGCTTGTTATGCATTCGATTCATAAAGACATACAACAGAAGCTTGCTAACATGTAAGACTTGTGTGATGGTCTTGTAGTTGCTACATTGGAGAGAGACACCTTTCTTGGGCAAGGGGTTGAAGACTGACTGTGTATATTTCTCTTGCCTGATTCCGCCGAAACTTCGATACATACTGTACCTTCTGGCCTAATCTCTCTTCCAAACCTGAGCAGTTCAACTGCAATGTAATCTGCACCAGGTGCCTTTCATGTAGCTAAGTACAGCATGGCTTGCTTGATCTCTTCCACCAGTAGTGGTGGTTTCTTTTCATAAACATCAATCTGTATATTCACCGCTTCTCTACTGTTCAATTCCTCAACGTAAAATTCCTTATTTGGTTCGAATATTTAAGCGTACAGAAGCCAAAAAATGGACAGTAACAAACATACTATAGAATTAGGCCATGCTAGACATTTGAAGGTGCTATGCTTGTATACTGTATAGTATGCCATAAGCTAGGCAGAAGCTGAGCTGAAAGGTCTTGTAGGTAAGTAAGGAGTAAAAAGTTTACATTTACATTTTTATTTGTAGTATTTAGAAGAGGCCCTTGTCCAAAGCGACTTACAAAAGCGCTTACAAAAGTTCATTCATGTGTTCCGGAGTGAGGGCATTTAACACTTTGTGAGATATTAAAAGATATTTTAAATCGATTTTAAAGCACACAGGTAGCTGCTGTAAGGAGTCCAAGAGGTAATGTGATCCGGGTGCTTTACTAGTGTCAGACGCCTGACAGCTGAGCTCTCCACTAGCTCTCCACCAAAAAGACCATTACTATCAGTCCTAAAGGAATTGGGATAATTTTGCTGTGAGTTACATTAACAAGGATTTAATGTAAGAACACACACACAAAGATGATAGATAAGAATTAGATCTAATTGGTTTATAAATAACAAAGACACATTGATACGCTCTAAATCAAGCTCTAAAGATCACTAAAATAGGGACCTATCAAAAATCTATGCCACTACAGACTGATGATCAGTTAAAAAGTAACAGGTACAAGCTCCTGTATACGTTTTAGTTTTGTTCCATTAGTGTGTTCAGATTTAAATAACAAAGAGGCAGAACAAATAGTAACCTTTGAGAATTTAGCTTCAGATTTCTTTATCCTAATGAGGGTCACAGTAGTATATTTGGGGCCTTTTTTGGGTGAATCTCCCTGTATTTAGATGCTGTAACCTGTTCCAGGAAAGAACATTCATTTCAGTGAATCTACATATTGGAATGGTCATGGCACTTATCTGGTCATTTTTATTACAATTCTAAGTGCATATTATCTTGAATTCACTGTGTTCAACTGACTGTGAGCACAGATTAATTTGGGTGTCATTGTGTATTTGTGTGTGTGTGTGTCCTGGACAATTAAGTGGATATGTCATTCCTAACAAGCTGTGAGGCATTGAGGCAGACAGGTCAGCATCACAGGACACAAGACCCAGGACTCACTTTTCACTCACACACAAACACGGTGTTAATTAGATCACAGGTCTAATGATGCAAAAAGCCACTAGACAGTGCCATACTCTGGCTCTTTTTTTAAATTGTATCTCCTTACCTTTCCCTAGACACATTATCCTTCTCAAGTCACAATTGAACTGCAAGTACATACATATATAAATTTAGAATTCTTGTGAATTATATGACTGACAAGATTACAGAATAGACACAAGTTTATGGTGAGAGAGAGAGAGAGAGATAAAGAGAGAGGGAGGTGAACCCATTATGTTTTTTCCCAAGGCCTGCTGTTCCTCAGTCTGGATAGAAAGGCAATAAATTCTGGGCCAAAGTCAAAGACAAACAGGACATTCATCTTGACTGGGGCAACTCTCCCACAATGCACTGTTGCAGACTTCTGACCTTCAGGACTAGGCAAGTGGTAACCCATCTATCATATTCCGCTTAATCCACACAGGGTCACGGGCCAGCCGATGACCACGCGGCAACTCTGGGCGCAAGGGCAGGAATAACCCCAGACAGGGCACCAATACATTACAGGGTACATACACACATACTCACACACACATTCTTTAGAAACACCAATTAACCTAATGCACGTCTTTGGAATGCAAGAGGAAACCAGACCACATGGAGAAAACATGCAAAATCCACCACATAATTTTCTTGGTTGATCCGACTCAGCAATGATCATTACTTTTTCTTTCTCTCTCTTTCAACCTCCTTTAAACATCCAATAACAATGACACAAAACATACATTCATTTATTTTCTATACCAGCTAAATTTTAGTTTTGCGGTCAGGGGAAGCTGACGCCCACTCGGCAACTCTGGGCGCAAAGGCATGAACAACCGTAGACAGGGTGCTAATCTATCACAATGCACAAACACACACAATCATAAACACACTAATGGGAAATTTAGAGACAACAATTAACCTATCATGCATGTCTTTAGAATGGGGGAGGAAACCGGAGTACCCGGAGAAAACCCGCGCGAACACTTGGAGAACATGCAAACTTCACAAGTCATACATGATCTATAAGTCATACATGATTTTACTGGTAAGTAAAATTTATAAATGTAGTCTTTGTAAATAAATGTATGATGTAAATGATAATGAACATTACAGGCTTATCACAAATTCTCTTGTTAATGCAACTAAAAACACAAATCATAATAATATGCATTATTACACAAAAACAAGTCATCTCAAAACAGCAACTTTTGCAATTCTGCAAAGCTTTTTATGTGAAACACTTGGATGTGTACGACTTTTTCTTTACAGTATTCTCTTCTTTCTCTTTACCATGTGATCAATACAGTTCACCTGTGACTGAATCTGCAATAATAAAAGCATTAGAGGAGTCAGGAAAATAACACAGAATCTTATTAAAAACGGGTGCCAGTTTCACTTCATCACTCTCTGTTGTAGCCTATAAGGGAGAGATAGTGAGTGAGAGAGAGAGACATAGACGGAAAGGGAGAACGAGAATAAACTAATGTGAAAGCATCAGCAAGGAGACGAAGAGGAAAGAACAGGTCTTGATCCTCCTGCTATCTCCTCCAGTAATGAAGCGACTGTGGAGGCCTCAGAGTAGGTAGACCTGGCTTAGCATTCAGTTTGTCTCTTGCACTATGTATATTTAATACTCTCTCTTTTATATTCCACCAGCCTGGGCTCAACATAGTGCTCATCTTTATTTCATTCTCAGATGGGTTTTAATTTTGACTGACAATATTATTCCCTCCTTCGCTCGATCCTATTTTTGGTCACACAATAAACAGGTCATTGGATACAACTATATAACCATATTTATAATCTGATTATGCATTAAAAACGTTGGTAGTTCTTAAAGAGCAAATCATGTTATTATGTATGTCTGTGGGTGTTAATTATTTCATATTGATATTGAATTATAAAACTGTGCTTATAAATAAACTCATATTAAGCTTTTATATATTATATGTGCTGTCACAACTGTGCTGGTGCATTGCTATTTAGGTTTTGCAGAAGAAAATATAGTCATGAATGCATGCATCTGTTCTGATGAATATAGCATAGAACATTCTTAATCTTCCAGTGCGGTGGTGTTTTTCATCTCACTTTAGTACAAAAGTGTTTTTCTTTAGAAACCCCTTAGAATAGCATCAATGGCAAAAGAATATTAGCCTGACTTTTAGAGAAGGCCTTTTTCTAAACACAACTAGTCTACTTCACACGAGCACTAACTATTAAACTCTTTAAGAATCGGGGTTTGAGAAGTGTTGACTTTTTCCACATTTCCACATTTTGTTATGTTACAGCCTTACTTCAAATGGATACATTTCCTCAAAATTCTACAAAGAATACCCCATAATGACAAAGTCAAAAATGTTTGTTTAACAGTTTTGCAATTTTATATATATAATAATAATATTATCCGGGTTCGAGACCTGGGTGGACATGCATACCCTCCCGCATACCAAAGACATGCATGATAGGTTAATTGATGTCTCTAAATTGCCCATTAGTGTGTGATTGTGTTGTTCGCCCATTTTCAGATCTCTCTAGAGATGCTCAAGATGAGGCTCAAGCCTGGACTCTGGCTGGGCCAATCAACAACATTCACTTGTCAAAAAGCCACTCTTTTCCCATATTGGCTTTGTTCTTAGGGTCGTTGTCCTGTTGGATGGCGAACCTTCACCCTAGCCTGAGCGCTCTGAAACAGGTTTTCTTCAAGGATGTCTCTGGACATTGCTGCATTTATTTTTCACTGACTAGTTTCCCAGTTCCTGCTGCTGAAACAATAACCCTACAGCATGATGCCGCCACTTGCTTCACTGTAGTGATGGTCCTTCAGACATGATGCTTGGCATACAAGACAAGGAGTTTAATAATTGTTTCACCAGAGAATTTTGTTTCTCATTGTCTGAGAGTCCTTTATGCACCTTTAGGCAAACTCAAAGTGATCTGTTTTTTGCCTTTGATCTGACTGGCCAATCTATACCATAAAGGACTGACACTTCTGGAGAACAGCAGAAATAGTTGTTCTTCTGGTTATCCTCTTTCCATAGAGCAATGCTGAAGCTTTGTCAGAGTGACCCTTGGGTTCTTGGTAACCTCCCTGACTAGGGCCCTTCTACCCAGATATCTCTCGGAAGAGTCCTGGTAGTTCCAAACTTCTTCATTTACAGGTGATAGAGGCCAATCTGCTTATTGGTACCTTCAGTGCTTCAGAAATTCTCTGTACCATGAAACAATTTACTCTCTGAGGTCTATAGATAATTCTTTGGACTTCATGGCTTGATTTATGGCCTGAACTATGGGACCTTATATAAACAGGCATGTGCCTTTCCAAATCATGTCCAATCAACTGGATTTACTATATGTGGCCTCCAATGAAGTTTTCAAAACAAAATTTCTGTATGGAGTTTGCATTTTCACCCTGTGTTTGCATAGGTTTACTCTGGGTACTCCAGGTTCCTTCCACAGTCCAAAGACACGCACGCTAGGTAAATTGGACATACAAAAATTGTCATTGGCTAAATACAATATATGACTTGTGTATAAAATGAAACTTGGGTTATTAATGTTATTAACATGGCCATTAATGAGGTTAATCCACTAATAAACAAACAAACATTCTTCCTCTGCAGTCTAATTAGTTTTTTCCTTTAATTTTTTAGTCTGATTTTTCCATTTTGTTGGTGTGGCCTGTGTTGTATATGTTTCTTTACAATTAGGGGTACCACTGGCTACAGAGGTAAAACAGTAATCTCTTCTGGATGTTCTGCTGGTATTACAGCTTGACTCTACCAGTATGTTTTCTGGGGACAGTAAGGTTATGTCCAGTATAGCATTCAGTGCTTTTTCACTGGCTTTGCATTTTTTTAATTCTTTGCCTGTTTATGCAATTGTACTTATTGGTAATGTCTTTATGTTAAAGGCACATTGTTTGCACATTGGATTTTTTCTTTAAAAAAATAAATAAAAACAATGTTACAGATGGATAATTATAAATTTTTGTGTTCCAGTATGATATCTCTACTATTAACCAATAACTTATTTTAATGTTAAAATAATATTATTTTAGTGCTGTATTATCATTATAAAATTATATTTTATTTAAAGGTATTTTTTCAAACTTAATGTATAGTCAGTGTGAACCTATAATCTATGAGTTCATAGATTATAGGCCTATCCTAACACTTAATGATAGCCATGGTAATGGTATCAATTTAGTAATTAAGTGTAAACGGTAGAACTCTATAAGACTGATACTGACGTTATACTAAACTTATGTAAATTATATGTAATACTGCGCTAATACAGAACATTTCAGTTTAATTTACTTTCTCTGTTGTTCTGCAAGGATCACCTGCGTTCTTTGTAAATCACTGTTTATTTGCACTCTATACTTTCTGTTTTTTTCTCTCCCACTTACCTCTCCCTCAAATCTTACTGGTCAAAAAAAAGAGTTATATTGCGTTTTACAAACCCAAATCCAAAAAAGATGGGACAAAATACAAATTGTAAATAAAAACGGAATGCAATGATGTAGAAGTTTCAAGATTTTATATTTTATTCACAATAGAACATAGATGACATATAAAATGTTTAAACTGAGAAAATGTAATTTTCTGAAAATTTGTGAAAATAGGTGATTTTCAATTTCGTTACAACAACACATCTCAAAAAAGTTCGGACAAGGCCATGTTTACCACTGTAAGCCATCTACTTTTATCTTTACAACAGTCTGTAAACGTCTGGGAATTGAGGAGGCAAGTTGCTCAAGTTGAGAGGTAGGAATGTTGCTGTAATTGATGCAGTATGTGGTTTTGCATTGTCACATTGGAAAATGAAGGTCTTTCCTGAATGAGAAGTCATCTGGAACAGAGCATATGTTGCTATAGAACCTGGCTATACCTTTCAACAATGATGGCGTCCTTCCAGATGTGTAAGATGCCCAAGCCACACGCATTATTACATCCCCATGCAGGCTTCTGAACTAAGCACCGATAACAACTTGGGTCGTCCTTCTCCTCTTTAGTCTGAATGACACAATGTCCCTGATTTCCATAAAGAATTCATGGAATGTTAATTCATCTGACCACAGAACAATTTTCCACTTTGATACAGTTTAAATGAGCCTTGGCCCAGAGAAGACGTTTGAGCTTCTGGATCTTGTTTAGATACGGCTTCTTCTTTGAACTATAAATTTTTAGTTGTCAACGGCAGATGGCAAGGTGAATTCAAGGTGAGTGAATTCAAGGTGAGTTCTCTAGAAATATTCCTGAGCCCATTTTGTGATTAAAATACATGAGCATGCCTGTGTGTGATGCAGTGAAGTCTAAGGGCCTTAGAATCACAGGCACCCAGTATGGTTTTCTGGCCTTGAACCAGACTCATCGTCTTATCTGATAGCATGGCAGCATGCCGACATCTTTTTATCTGACTATTCATTCTGCATGTTACTTACTACCTGTGCATTTTGTCACAAAGAACAATAGAGGGACCGTGTAGAATGATGGGTTATGCGTATTTACAGTATATGCATGACTGTGGTTTTAGTCATGACCATAATTCTTACAGGTCCATGAATCACAATCAAAGTCAACGATTTTTATGTTGTATACAATGTTTTATAACCTCACACTGTACTATACATGAATAAATGTGTATAATTATCATTAATCGGTTTTAGTTACTAAAGTAGGAGTTTCTATTTTTGTGTTAAAATACGCAAAATTATGAATTTGTCAGGAACCCTAGAACTTAGGCGACAGGGGATTCAGGATTCCTGTCAACCAACGCTTTTGATGACAGCCCTTGTTTACGGAAGCACAATTTACGAGGCTCTTGTGTTTTGTGCACTGATTAGGTTACTATTTAGGTTTTGTTCAGTTCATTGTGCGACATTATAGAGAGACTATGCCAAGTGTGTATTTCTTTGTTTCTTGCCACGTTGTGCCTAGGTCCTGTATTTGTGTTTTTTTTTAGTTTATTTCTTTGTTTATTTGTGAATTTTCAAAGACTTTATTAAAAGCACCTCTATGCAACTACTTCTGCCTTCTTCCCGTGTTTCTTTTCTGTGGGGGATATTGTGACAGAATTCTAACAACATTTAGGCTTTTTTTTTTTTTTTTTTGCAATTCTCGCTTTCTAACATAGGGATCTGGTAAAATTGGTGCATTTTTAATATACCAGGCCAGGCCAGGCCAAAAGAAATGCAACCACCTGGATTTAAACAAGCAAATAATTAAGAGACTCGTATTGAATAATTATTGCATGATCCTAGGGGAAAATTACTACAACTCCAGACAGAAATAAATAATGTGATATTGCAGAAGCTTGTGGAAACGATGCCACAGTGAATGCATGCCATAATCAAAAAGTAAAGGTAGTGTGTGAGAACTTTTTTAGGCCAGTAAGTGTATTTTAATTTTACTTTTAGGGAATTACAGACTCACACATTGATGGTGGTGCCTACAGTTTATATTGCAACAGTGATGTGTGGTGATGTTCATGGCTTGGGAGCCTCTGATAGTTTAAGAGCCAGAATCACAAATAAATGAATTCAACAGAGTAGCTTAAAGTTAATTCAATCTTTAATTTGCTACTTGAATTTTGATTACTAGATATGTTTCATATCTTATAATATCAGTCTTTATGTGGCTCAGAAGGGAAACGTTTGTTTTAAATTACAATAAAAAAATCCCTACATATTTAACACATATGAACATATAATCTGTCCACTGCAAAAATCCAACAGTACAGTATCTTTGGTCTTTTAGCTATGGCATTGTTCTTCTATTATATTTGGAAAATAAACATATATGGGTGTAATGTTCAGGGAACCAAAGACATATACTGTATGTAGAAACTGTAAACTACAGGATTTTCAGTAAATAAGAGGAAAATGTTATAGAAGGATAACCCACATAAATTAGGGTGGTGTGATATGTAGTATATAGTTGGCATAGCTGACCTATGTTATGTATGTTGTACATCCAGATAAAAAAACAACCCACACTAGATTGCACATCAGAACTAAAACATATGTGTACTGGAGATAAACACATGCGCCAAAAGTTGCCATTTGGGCATCGGCTTCCCCATGACCCTAAACTAGGCTTAAGCGGAGTAGCAAATGAACAAATGAATAAATGATCTGGTTATATTAAAATCTCTGCTGGCCGCACTGCCTTACCTGTATCTTAAATAGCATCTAAAAAACTGACCTAAAAGAACATAAGGTTAGAATAGTAACAAGACTTTGTGATAATAATGTACATGTGTCTCTGTTTGGCTGTTCATCATTCTATACATCTCATATGCTCCAAATGTTGTAATTTAGTAGATGATTATTGTGTGCTATCCTGTTGTGTGTGTATGAGTAAATGAGTGAACAGGGAGGTTTGCCCCAGCAAGACATGCTTGTGTGAGAATTATGGGGTGTGTCGGGGTATTTGTTTCTTGGAGAGTGGGATTTCGTTCTCAATAAAGAGCAATTTCCAGTACCATACTCCAGTGTTGCTCATGCCACTCTTCGCTGACACCACAATATTCTGTGAACTGATGAGTCAAAGGTGAAACTTTTAAAGACATGGATCCTGTTATATACAGCATATATATATATATATATATATATATATATATATATATATATATATATATACAGTACATACATACATAAAGATAACAGTGCGTTGCAAT